>CM077184.1:2376480-2453980 GCA_039654105.1 Coreius guichenoti
TTTTGTTATATGCTTTTATTATTATTTTTAAATATTATTATTATTTAGGTCCATTTTTTTATTTTATTTAAATTTTAGTTTAGTTTAGTTTTAGTATTATTTTAATAATTTTATACTTGTTATTAATATTTGAATTACCTTTTTTATATTTTCAGTTTTAATTTTAATTTAATCTAGTAATTTTGTTGCTTTTTTTAAATATTAGTATTTAGGTTTATTTTACATTTTATTTTATTTAATTTACTTTAGTCTAGTATTATTTTGTATTTTTTATATGTTATTATATTTTATTATTATTTGAATTATCTTTTATTTTTATATTTTCTGTATTATTTTTTATTTAATCTATAGTCTTTTTGTTATATTATTATTATTATTATTATTTAGGTTATTATATTCATAATATATATATTAGTATTTAGGTTTTTTAATGTAATTTAATATTTAGTTTAGTTTAGTTTAAATTTTAGTTTTTATTTATTTCCAGTTAGTTATTTCAGTGCCTCAACTTAAATTTATTTCAGTGAGTTACCAAGGGAACCTTTCTCTAATTTTTCATCTAATATTTATATTTTATATTACTCCATCTTTATTTCAGTTAATAGTTTTAGTTAAATATAATAACCCTGCTCTACACTTGACAGAAATGGCTTCTCAAACACTGTAAGATGTAGTAATGTGTTTGTTGTTTATTGTTGTTATAAACGTTAATAAGTGTGTGTGTGTGTGTGTGTGTGTGTGTGTGTGTGTTCAGCGGCTCAGAACCCATGCGCGCGGTTCCTCATGTGCTGTCTCAAGTGCTGCTTCTGGTGTCTGGAGAAATTCATCAAGTTCATCAACAGGAACGCTTACATCATGGTAGGTGAACTCTCTCTCTCTCTCTCACACACACACACACACACACACACACACACACACACACACACACACACACACACACACACACACACACACACACACACACACACACACACACACATACATACACATGAAGAAACGAGTCAATGTCAGTGTTTCTGTGCATTATAGATCGCCATCTACGGGAAGAACTTCTGTGTGTCGGCGAAGAACGCCTTCTCTCTGCTCATGAGGAACATCATACGGTGAGCTTCAGTCCTCCACGAGCGCTGTAAACATTGACAATCGAAATTGACGTTATAATTATAAGTTAAAATGAACATAAGTCAAAATTATGACAAAAAAAAAATCATAATCATGACAAATCGAAACTGACAGTCAAAATTATGACAAGTCAAAATTGACAAAGTTGAACATTTACAGTCGAATTTATGACTTAAAAATGTATAATTATGATAAAAAGTTGAAACTGACATGTCTAAATTATGACATACAAACTGACATAAAATGGCATAAAAGAAAAAAAATGGACAGTAAAAATTATCCTTAAAAAGTTGTTAAAAAGTTGAAATTTACATAAAAAGTCAAAATTTTGACATACTAAGTAAAATCTGACTAAAAGTCATAATTATGACATAAAAAGTATAAATTGTGACTTAAAAAGTCAATTGACATAAAATGTTGAAATTGACATAAAAAGTCAAATTATCACATACTAAGTAAAACTGACATAAAATGCCATATTTATGACAAAAAGAAAAAAATGGACAGTAAAAATTATGACTTCAAAAGTTATAATTATGATAAAAAGTCAAAATTTTGACATACCAAGTAAAATCTGACTAAAAGTCATAATTATGACATAAAAAGTCAAAATTATGACTTAAAAATTAAACTGCTTAAAAACTGTTGAAATTGACATAAAAAGTCAAAATTATGACATACTAAGTAAAACTGACATAAAATGCCATATTTATGCCATATAAAAATGAAACTGACAGTAAAAATATGACTTAAAAAGTTAAAATTATGACAAAAAGACGAAATTGACAAGTCGAAATTATGACAAAGTCAATGATGACATGTTGAAACTGACATAAAAAGCAGAAATTGATATACTAAGTAAAAACTATGAATCTTGTTTATGGTCGTATATAATTATGACACAAGTCGAAATTATTGCATAAAAAGACTAAATTGACAAGTTGAAATGATGAAAAAAAGTTGAAAGTATGACAAAGTCATAACTAACATAACTTGAAATTGACATAGAGTCAAAATTATGACATACTAATTAAAAACTATAACCATAATCGTGACATAAAGTCCTAACTGTGAGTGTAAGTGGAGTGTGTTGTGATCAGGACAGTGTGTGTTATTGTGCTGATGTGTGTGCAGTGTGTTGTTGTGATCAGGACAGTGTGTGTTATTGTGCTGATGTGTGTGCAGTGTGTTGTTGTGATCAGGACAGTGTGTGTTATTGTGCTGATGTGTGTGCAGTGTGTTGTTGTGATCAGGACAGTGTGTGTTATTGTGCTGATGTGTGTGTGCTCAGGGTGGTGGTGCTGGATAAAGTGACGGATCTGCTGCTGTTCTTCGGGAAGCTGCTGGTGGTCGGTGGAGTAGGTGAGTGTGTGTGAGAGAGAGAGTACAGACACACACACGTGTCAGATCTCTGGAGCGTCAGCTGACCTCTTGTCTCTTCTCAGGTGTGCTGGCCTTCTTCTTCTTCTCCGGCAGGATTCAGACTCCAGGAACCACGTTTGAGACGGCGGCTCTCAACTACTACTGGATGCCCATCATCGTGAGACACACACACACACCTCAGTCCCGCTCACACGCTTCATGGACCCAAACCTTTAGTGTGACGTCTGTTCACGCTCTATAAACATTATGAGATTTATGATCAACCGCTGATTTACATTTAATCAAATGTTCAGCATTCAATATCTAACTGCCGTTATGATGTCATCACATTTGCATACTGAGCTCTGATTGGTTTTTTCTTACATATATTTAATATGGAATGAAGATCAAAAAGCAAAAGAAAGAAATAAGAAATCATATTTTGCTTATTGGTGCTAAAATAGGCTTTATTTTCTGCAGAAACCAGCGCTGAAGTTTATTTCATCTAATGCATTTCATGATGTGGATTTAAGATAAATCTTTGCTTTACAGTATTTTTTTTTTACTTTACAAAAAAGTAAAACATCTGGATGCAAAATAGCCAAATTTTTTATGCAAAATGTGTTTTTTTTTTATTTTATTTTTTTACTAAAAATAAAAAAAAATTTCTTTAAAACTTAAAAAAACGCCTATATTGACATGCCAACTTATTTTAATGTCATGATTTTTTACATAATAATTCAGAATTGACTTTAAAAGTTGAAATTGTCAAAATTGACAATTTCGACTTAGTATGTCACAATTTTGACTGTCATGCATTTTTTTTGTCATAATTTTGACTTTTTGTCTTATGCCGTCAAAATTATGACAAAGTTGAATTTGTCAAAATTGACATAAAAGGTAAAATGATCACATACTAAGTCATAATTTCGACTTTCAAATCCATTTTTTATTTAAATGTCACATAAGTCGAAATTTACATACTAATTCGAAATTATGACTTGCGTCAAAATTGACATGGTCAGAATTACATATAATTTCGATTTAGTAAATCATAATTTAGACTGTCATGAATTTTTTTGTCATAATTTCGAAATTTTTTTCATAATTTTTTTTAAGTAAAAAAGTCAAAATTATGACAAGTTGAAATTCACATAAAAAGGTAAAATGATCACATACTAAGTCATAATTTTGACTTTTTAATCCATTTTTTTATTTAAATGTCACGAGTCAACATGTCGAAATTTACATACTAATTTGAAATTATGACTTACATCAAAATTAACATACGGTCATAATTTTGACATTTTATGTCTAAAGTCAAAATTATGACAAATCAACTTTCACGTATTAAGTCAAACTTGACATAAAAAGGTAAAATTATCACATACTGTCATAATTATGACTTCTTTAATCCATTTTTTATTTAAATAAATCACACGAGTATGTAAATTTTGACTTGTGATAAAAATATATACAAGCCAAAATGACATAATTTCGACTTTGTCATGAATTCTTTAGTCATAATTTTGACTTTTTTAAAATAATGTTTGTCACGTCAAAATTTACACACCAAAATTGACTAAAAGTTATATTAAAAATCTTATATTTAAGTTGACTTAGTATGTCATAATTTCGACTTTGTCATACATTTTTAGTCATAATTTCGACTTCTGTCATAATTATGACTTTTTAAGTCAAAATTATGTTGAAATTCACGTATTAAGTCAAAATTGACATACAAAGTTATAATTATGACATACTAAGTCATAACTACAACATAAAAAGTCAAAGATGATGAGACTGTACTTTGATTTTGTGATCGGCTGTAAAATGAGGTGTAGACTTTAATCAGGCTGTGTGTTTTGAGAAGTGACGTGGGTGTGTGTGTGTGTGTGTTGACAGACGGTGGTGTTCGGTGCGTATCTGATCGCTCACGGCTTCTTCAGCGTCTATAACATGGGTGTGGACACACTGTTCCTGTGCTTCTGTGAGTCTCACACTCATTCACAGTATCATGATTCAGCTTTTTAATGCTATGATGATAACTGTGTGTGTGTGTGTGTGTGTTCAGTGGAGGATCTGGAGCGGAACGACGGCAGTCCAGAGAAACCCTACTTCATGTCCAAGAACCTGATGAAGATCCTCAACAAGAAGAACAAACAGCCCAAGACGGGCTGATGAAGATGATGATGAGGGTCTCCGCCTTCATGCTCTCAAGCACCGTCACTTTCAAGATCCCAGCGAATCCATGTAGACACTTTTAAACTTCGTTATTCCCAATTTATTTTTTAACACTCTTAGACATGTTACTGAGATCTGATTTTACTGAAAACGTGCCTGTGCATTTGTGAGGGTTTTATTTTTCTTGACACACAACACAAATGCAAGAAACCAGACGGAGGATGTGCGTCTGTGAGCCAAAGCATTAGCCTTTATTATCATTATTAATATTATTTGGTTTGTGTTTTTATTAAGATGTGCTCAGTGAAACTATATTGCACATATAATTGACCGTCTTTGGCACAGATTAATAACCAACAATCTGTTCTTCCAAAACTACTGTACTGTTTATGAAGCCACATTTTTCACTTTGTAATAGAAAATAAAATACAAACAGTCCGATATATGAAACTGAGCATGAACGAAAGAAAGCCTTTGTTTTTATAGTTACTGTAGTTCATGCTCGTTTCACTGTTTTTATATGATTTGTATTCGGTTGTGTGATTTAGTGTAAACTGGAAATAAACAGAGAATATTTATTTAAAGATATACATATGCATAAATTTAATAAAAATGTTGCATATTAACAGGTGTGTTTTTTTTTCTCGATTGAATGTGAATGTTTGTATTGACAGGAACAGAACTGGATTTACTAATGTAAAGCATTATTAAAACAGAAAATAACTATAGAAAATAAAACTGAAAGAAAGAATTTTGCCTTTGCAGGTAACTAGAATAAATGACTTAAAATGGTTACTAAAATTCATCCTACGCCTACCGTGTAACAGTGAGAACACGGATTGCATGAATTCTGTCAGTGGCGGGGAAAGAGTTAATAGATACGCTACAGTGTGTGTGTGTGTGTGTGTGTGTGTGTGTCCTGAAGACTTCCTGCAACTCTGAACCAGCAGAACCGGTCTCTGACATCATCATTATAATAACCCAACATAACAGCTCAAGGTGCAGATATAATATAACTTACACTCTTCATAGATGAAGCCATATCAGCTGACCTGAGCAGATTCTGACTTCAGGACTGATAATAGATCTGATGATACATATACATACATACACCGATCAGGCACAACATTATGACCTAATATTGTGTTGGTCCCCCTTTTGCTGCCAAAAAAGCCCTGACCCGTCGAGGCATGGACTCCACTAGACCCCTGAAGGTGTGCTGTGGTATCTGGCACCAAGATGTTAGCAGCAGATCCTTTAATTCCTGTAAGTTGCGAGGTGGGGCCTCCATGGATCGGACTTGTTTGTTCAGCTCATCCCACAGATGCTCGATTGGATTGAGATCTGGGGAATTTGGAGGCCAAGTCAACACCTCAAACTCATTGTGCTCCTCAAACCATTCCTGAACCATTTTTGCTTTGTGGCAGGCGCATTATCCTGCTGAAAGAGCCACAGCCACCAGGGAATACCGTTTCCATGAAAGGGTGTACATGGTCTGCAACAATGCTTAGGTAGGTGGTACGTGTCAAAGTAACATCCACATGGATGGCAGGACCCAAGGTTTCCCAGCAGAACATTGCCCAAAGCATCACACTGCCTTCGCCGGCTTGCCTTCTTCCCATAGTGCATCCTGGTGCCATGTGTTCCCCAGGTAAGCGACGCACACGCACCCGGCCATCCACGTGATGTAAAAGAATGATTCATCGGACCAGGCCACCTTCTTCCATTGCTCCGTGGTCCAGTTCTGATGCTCACGTGCCCACTGTTGGCGCTTTCGGTGGTGGACAGGGGTCAGCATGGGCACCCTGACTGGTCTGCGGCTATGCAGCCCCATACGCAACAAACTGCAATGCACTGTGTATTCTGACACCTTTCTATCAGAACCAGCATTAACTTCTTGAGCAATTTGAGCTACAGTAGCTCGTCTGTTTGATCGGACCACACGGGCCAGCCTTCACTCCCCACGTACATCAATGAGCCTTGGCCGCCCATGACCCTGTCGCTGGTTCACCACTGTTCCTTCCTTGGAGCACTTTTGATAGATACTGACCACTGCAGACCGGGAACACCCCACAAGAGCTGCAGTTTTGGAGATGCTCTGACCCAGTCGTCTAGCCATCACAATTTGGCCCTTGTCAAACTCGCTCAAATCCTTACGCTTGCCCATTTTTCCTGCTTCTAACACATCAACTTTGAGGACAAAATGTTCACTTGCTGCCTAATATATCCCACCCACTAACAGGTGCCGTGATGAAGAGATAATCAGTGTTATTCACTTCACCTGGTCATAATGTTATGCCTGATAGGTATCACTTATACATATATACATACAACATGCATCTATATATACACATGTACACACACACATAATATATAAACTACTTTAAAATAAATTACTATAAAAATAACCACACCAGTTGTATTAAATGTTTATTTATCAAGTGCCCACACCCACTTTTTAGTTTCTGCCCCATATGCACAATAATTATATGCAATTTAGCTACCAAAAGACTTTTTATGGCAAAAAAGGCTTGTTACAAACATAATTAACCAGTGATATGCAAAAAAGGGAAAAGACAAACAAGAGCAATTTCAACTAAAGTCACCCAAAAGTAAGAATCAATGGATTCTGACCATAAAAACCCCACCCACTTTTATGCCGAGCAGCCGTCAATCAACACGACATTATACAAGTGGGCGTGGCCACGGTCTTTAGACAAGCGGTCCAAACCGGCCAATCACTGTGCAGCAAGAGGAAATAACACAAATGTTCTTTTTCACAGGATGTTTGTTACACTGACAAACAGTTTAAACCAACAGGATTACAGACCATCACCTCCCGGCTGTCACTCACATCACAGCCAATGACAGAGAGACGCTTAAAAACATCATGTACAATATCCATATATACACATACATACACACGAGCAGCTAACACTCCCCAACACTCGCATACAACAAATTAAATTCACTTTTTTCAGTTTCTTATCTATGACAATAATATATTTACTCAATGCATAACAAATGTCTCCCACTACCATCACTCATTCACCCTGTGAATCATAACTGACCGTGTGCTAACTCATAATCAGGCGATTAATACCAGGTATGACGTGCGCTGTGTGTTAGTGGTCTGCTTTACACAACAAACACACACCAGATAAAACTGTTGTGGAAACACTTCCTGAACAGACGTGAAGCTCCATCCGGCTCTGAACCGCATCTAAACCGGGACTCGCGTCAGCGTCTGATCCAGATTAGCTTATGACTAGTGTGCATCTAAACTAAATCTCCACTAACCTGAACCTTGAAAACAACGGGTGAATCTCACAAAAGCATGTTCAGGTCATATTTCACTCCAAAATAAATGGTTTAAGAACCTTTTAGGACAATTAAAAACATTTAAATCATAAATTCCGAAATGCTCATTTCTGTAATACGTGCTGTCCGAACGCACAGTGCAACGGCCAAATAAATCTCTCATTTCAGAACGTCTTTGGCATGAAAATGAAAAGCTACAAAAAGTGGTGAACATGGTGAATGAGTCTGGGTAATATTTCACCCCAAAAATCACAAGAAAATGACAATTATGAACTCCTTATGAACATATGCATTTTCATGACAATTAATTACTTAACAATAAATTAAGGTGATTAATTAAACACTTCCTCCCCTACTGATTACCATAATGCCAAAAAATATTTATATTAGTGCTGTCAAGCGATTAATTGTATCCAAAATAAAAGTTTGTGTTTATATATGTGTGTGTACGGTGTATAATTATGTATATTTAAATATACACAAATACATGTATATATGTATGTATTTAAATAATTTAAATTATATATAAATATATTATATATAAATATAAAATTTTTCTTAAATATATACGTGTGTGTATATATATATATATATATATATATACACACACATAATAATTATACACAGTACAGACCCATATATTATATAAACACAAGCTTTTGCGATGCGATTAATCGTTTGACAGCACTAATTTATATATATTACTACAGTAAAAACATCACATTAAAGTAATGAGAATTTGGGGATGAATGCGTTTAATCATCATGAAAATAACTGCAGTTCATTGAAATATGTTTCTTAATGCACGATGTAATTTCTCACCGCATTCTGAGGTGAAACCAGATGTTTTGGTGAGATTCATAAGCGGCTGTAGTGTTTGATCTACTGACGGCGGTCATTAATACTGTCTCTCAACACTGATGTGTGTGTGTGTGTGTGTGAGTGAGTGAGTGTGTGAGAGAGTGTGTGTGTGTGTGTGTGTGTACGTGTACGTGTGTGTATACATGGATATGAGACACAGACAGGTAGTGAGTTTATCTTCTGAAAGCACACACGCGACAGTGTCCTCGCTCACACGCTCAGCATCCAGAAGAAGAAGAAGATGGCCAGGAAGAGGAAGAGCGAGTCCTGCCAGTTGTTGCCGTTGTTGGCATTGCCGTTGCCTTGATGGTCGCCTCCATAATGAGGATCTGGACACACACAGATGAAGTCACGGCTTTAGAAATGAACCAAACCAAACACCTTTGACTGAATCCTGACATGATCGTAAAGCTCCTTATTTTAATAATAAAACCTTAAACGGGTCATGACATGGATTTTTAACATTATTTTAATATATTCATTGAGGTTCACTTATAATGTTAATAAAATATACTGTATATGTGGAAAAACGATTATTTTCAACCCTAATTCTGACCCGCTTACTGAAATTATCCATTTTTAAGGCGCGGCTCCTTTAACTCTTTCCCCGCCAAACTGAATTTTCCGGGTTTCCGTGTTTTCACTGTTAGACGCTAGGGGGCGCTATTACACATCTTCTGAATGAGTACAGAATCTCCTGATCAAAACACAGGTGAAGAAGACGCAAAAAAACAAGCGATCATATGTAAGCAGATGCATATGTAAAATAACGTGATCATCAACATTAAACATCATATAAATCAAAACTGCCTGATGTTACTGAATGAAACGTCGACCCAGAACGAGCTGTAGGACTGTGAAGCATTAGGGGTGTTGATGGACTCGATCGACTCCATCTGTGTTTGATCATCGCTCTGAATCTGATCTGGATGTAGTCTTTGACAAAAACGTAATTTTCTCAGCTTTTTGTTCAAAATGTTGCTTTTTTTATGAAACTTACCCATATTTAAGTGTTGAGAAAAAAGGAATGCATGAAGCTAGAATAAAATGGGTTTTTTTGTTTAAAAGCAGAGGGTCTGCTCTTTCTTTTGATATATGGCATGCTCAGATATTCATACAACAAAATATTCTATGGGCCATTACAATTTTGTGAAAATGATCAAAAACCCTGGCGGTGGCTGGCAACTTTTTTTTAAAAACGCTGGCGGGGAAAGAGTTAAAAGGGTTAGTTCACCCAAAAATGAAGATTAGCCCATGATTTACTCACCCTCAAGTCATCCTAGGTGTGTATGACATTCTTCTTTCAGACGAATATAATCGGAGTTATATTACAAAAATGTCCTGGCTCTTCAAAGCTTTATAATGGCAGCCCAAAATTTGAAGCTCAAAAAAGTGCATCCATCCATTATAAAAGTGCTCCACACGGCTCCGGGGGTTAAGGCCTTCTGAAGTGAAGCGATGGGTTTGTGTAAGAAAAATATCCATATTTAACACATTATAAAGTAAAATATCTAGCTAGACCGCCTTCTGTATTCAACTTCGGCAGAAAGTGTAACGCCTCTCGCAGTTCAAACGCTTACGCTACATCCGACGTCACACCAGTTACACTTTTTTCCGTAAGTTGAATACAGAAGGTGGTCTGGCGGAAGCTAGATATTTTACTGTATAACGTGTTAAATATGGATATTTTTCCATATCTGACATGCATGTTAAGCAATGAGTGCATTCACACCGTCGCGTCAGCAGCAGTGGAGCAGGGGTTTCAGCGCTCAATTAAAGAGAAGTCACTTTTGATGGACAAAATAAATGTGATTTCACACAAAAAGTGCTCAAAATGCACAGAATAAGTATGTCTAGTGTGTTTTAAAACTGGAGTATGTCAAAAAAGAAAACAAAGAATCAAAGTATTTATAGAAGATTTACCCTTTTAAACTTGTTTTTAATTATTCAATTATAAAGTATAGTGCATTATAAAAAAACTAAAGCAAGCTAGCCAGAAAATATTATATATAAACTTTCTTTTAGTTTATTATGTAATACACAGACAGCCTATATAGGCTCTAGCACTACCCAAATCAAACCCGAGTGCTCGTTTTTTTTGTCCGCAGAGTTTGCTGTCTTGTAAACATATTGAAGTATGAATGAAACGACATGATCGGCGCTGTTTTCTTGGTTTGTTGTTTACCATTTGCATGCAAATGTTGTAGCCTACACCTCCACATGTTAACAAACTTTCAAGACTACCAAGTTTATAAATTACCAACTTCTAAAAACAAATAGGCCAGCTGTCTTATAAAGAAATACTCATTTATATGATATAAGTGAGCATTATATGCGTATAGCGTTGGAGCCGCTGTACAAACACTTCCAGTGTTCAAATTTTGTGCTGCCATTCACTGCCATTATAAAACTTGGAAGAGCCAGGACATTTTTTTTTTTTAATATAACTCTGATTTTATTCGTCTGAAAGAAGAATGTCATACACACCTAGGATGAATTGAGGGAGAGTAAATCATGGGCTAATTTTCATTTTTGGGTGAACTATCCCTTTAAGGCTTGTCAGTAAACGGCCAGTTATGATTGGCTAACGTCATTGCATAGGAAACAGTATCAACGCCTACATGCTATTGTACGCAAGAAAGTGTTTTGAAAACATTATCCATATAAAACTGACATACAGACGAAGCATTATGAAAGCATTTACATACAGCTTGTGATGCAGCTTTCTTAGCGTTTCTTTGCGAACTCTCCATTACACTGCCTCGTTTACAAAACAAAATGCTCCGAACAAACATATAATCATCCGATGCGATCCGAGACGCCATTAAAATAAACCATGCACTTGTTTTTGACGCTGGGATCCTTCTGAAGTCTGAACAGAGGCGCAAACCAGCTGTTTAAACTGGACGCGTCAAAGCGAACGTTCACTCACTCTTCATTTGTCCTGTTGTCGGCAGACTCAAGCGTGTGGAGTCTGTCAGAATCTGAACACACATCTGTATACGGTATCAGTGTCAACGGCTGACAGCGGCAGTCATTATAATGGCTTCTGTTTGCTTTTGACGCGACGCTCACATCCAGCGTAGGCAAACGTCAGCCGTTAAGCGACTGAACACCTGTGGGCAGGGCGTATGATGTGATGATGTATTACTATTCGACTGGAGGCAGACATATGCAAATATATTTGCCTGTGTGATGTCACAGATCCCACAAGGAGGATGTTTTAAACTCTGAACCTTGCAGGATGTTTTAATGGTACAAAGACCTCTTATATGTGACCCTGGACCACAAAACCAGTCATAAGGGTCAATTTTTTTAATTGAGATTTATACATCATCTGAAAGCTGAATAAATAAGCTTTCCATTGATGTATGGTTTGTTGTCCAAATGAAGTCCTTAGCGATGCATATTACTACTAATAATAAATGTTTGATATATTTACGATAGGAAATTTACAATAATATCTTCATGGAACATGATCTTTACTTAATATCCTAATGATTTTTGGCATAAAAGAAAAATGGATAATTTTGACCCATACAATGTATTGTTGGTTATTGCCACAAATATACCCGTGAGACTTATGACTGGTTTTGTGCTCCAGGGTCACATACGTCAAAAGATCGAGGCAAATTTGTTTTTTCATGTCATGACCCCTTTAATAGTGAGCATATCATAAAGAAACACAGCCACACTGACCTGGTCTGTGAAAAGGGTCGTTGGCGTTAAAGACTGTGGTGAAAAAACCGAACGGAAAAGCACCGATTCCAAACGACATGTGAAAGCCTGTGTCGCCAAAACCCTGAAACTGATGCAGAGACGAAAGAGAGAGACATATGATCATGTTAATACATTCATAATCACACTATAATGATGTCAGGACAGACGCTCACCCCTCTGCTCTCGGGCTCTGTCCTTTGACCCTGAGGTCGTGGTGGCGTTTTCAATCTGTAACACACACACACACACACACACACACACGTCATAATACTCAAATGACATCAAACACACACTCTCTCTCTCTCTCTCTCTCTCAAGCACAATACAAATAACCAATAGTTTCTTCTTGCCGACAGCTGATATTATTATTGCAATCAAATATACACATTAGAATAAAAGTTAAAAAAATGTTTATAGCAGAAACAGAAACAGGGTATTAAGCAAACACTTACAAACAAATATTAATAAAATATTATTAATACTACCTACCACTGTCTCCACTGACTAATTGCTTCTCCATATTATTTATGTACTATTATAGTTTTTATTAATATATTAGCTTTTATTTTTATATTTTACATTTTAATTTTAATGTTTTTATTGTTATGTGGTTTTGACATTTTTATTAGTTTTTTTGTTCTTTATTTCCAGTTAATAATTTCAGTGCTTCAAATTAAATTTCATTTCAGTTATTTGCCAAGGCAACATTTCTAATTTTCATTTAGCTTAAGTTTTAATAAGTTTTAATATCTAATATTTATATTTCATTTCAGATTTATTTAAATTATTACAAAAATGTTTTTAATAGTTGTAGTTAACTATAATAACCCTGGTGCAGAACTACAAACAAACCTGGATTTTCTTTTAAAATCCCACTGGTTTTGATGGCTGTTTATTAACTTTATTAATTTTTCGGCATGAACATGTGACCCAAAGCACACACAAGCTCTACATCAGTTTATGTTCTGAATGTCATGCTATTTCTGACGTATGTGACTTTTCTGTATTCATGGAATAACTGGATGACCATTTAGAGACCCACAATGCAATGCACTCAACTTGACTTTCCATATCCATTAACAAATTACACATAATTTTTCTTTAACATCTCCTACTTGACTCAATTGATCAGAGAACCAAAATCACTACACAAAACTGGATTCAAAATAATAATAATAATATTTGTATTTCTGAGATGACAAGTACTGCACTCACTGAATTAAAGGCACAATATGTAATTTTTCGCCGCTAGCAGTCGCTTATTCAAAACAAAGGCGTATCTTGAGGACAACTGTGCTGCTCTGTGCGTTCGCTCGGCGCTACTATGAGACACTTGTTCACACTGCAGTGAGAGATCGATATTAGGCATGGTAAAACATGGTACTCGTGGTAAATCAAGAACACCAGATTTAAACAATAAGACTAACTGTGTTGAGCTGTAGAACAATGATTAGTTTCTGTCCATGAATGATCCAAACAGTTGCTCACCTGTCTAATAAAACACATCATATATTAAAGCGTCTTTGGTGTTTCCATGGTTTCTACAAAATAAACTGGAGGGTAACGCGGGTATGATGTCACTGATAGGCGACGCACACACACATGGTCCGTGTCCTGGTTAAAATCGCTTATTTCTCTGGATTTAAACATTCTTGGAAACATTTGGGATAATGCAAGTACACAAGTCAACAAAATATATAACGCTGTTATAGTGGTTTTTGGATATTTTTATCCAAAAATCTTACATATTGTGCTTTTAAACATACAACTTAACAAGATCATGTGACATTGTAGCAAACTACAGTTTGAAATGCTAACCACTGATGATGGCTATAATAACAGTCAGTAAGGCAGTATGCAGTGCACAAGTGCACTAGTCTTTCAGAGCAGTACCTGGGATCTTCCTGGCTGGTGCTGCCGCGGCCGTACAGAGGAATGACTTTATCTCGACTGATTCCTGCTTTACACACGGGACACTGCTGCCTGCTGGGCCGCGTCTCCAGCCACTGAAACACACCGGACAATGTTTCTGAAAGAAGTCTCTGCAGTTATTTGATCAAAAATCTGAAATATTATCCCAGTGTAAAACAGCTGTTCTCTATGTGAATATACAGTAAAGTGTAATTTATTCCTGTGATCAAAGCTGAATTTATCATCATTACTCCAGTCTTCAGTGTCACATGATCCTTCACAAATCATTCTAATATGATTTGAGCTCAAGAAACATTTATGATTATGTTGAAATGTATTGTGGAAACTGATGCATTTTATTCTTCAGGATTCTTTGATGAATAGAAAGTTTAAAAGAACAGCATTTATTTTAAATAAAATCTTTTGTAACATTACAGTATAAATGTCTTTACGGTCACTTTTGATCAATTTAATGCATCCTTGATGAAAATTTTTTTTGTTTTTAGAAGTATAAAATAAGATCGTGACTGACTGTACATTATTCCTTATGACTGTTTATAAAAGTATTATAAATTTCTCCAGATTTCTACTGTATTATAATCTTTAAATGCTTGTAAGCATGTAATTCCTCTCAGTATGAAGAGCTATAATATAATATAATATAATGGCTGACATTATAAATTAGTTGTCTACTATACTGTATAAGCGTTCATTGGTTTTCTGTGAAGTCTTTCTCATACTTTGAATTTTAATCTAGCGAGTCGCATCATAATGTGCACTAGGGCTGGGCGGTATATCGATTTTTTTTTTTAGAAACGATATGGAATGAGGCAATACCGTTTATATCGATATACAGTAGATTGATACGAACGCATCTGAAAAACAGCGGAGTACGCAGAATGAGCTGATGCAGGGAAAGTGCATGATACAATTTGTCCTTGACATGACACGCTTCATATTAAGGGCTTCAAAATAACTGGTAAGATATAGTTAACACGTATAGTTTAAAGCGGCTTGCCCTGTCAGATGCTCTGAGAGATAGGCTTGTGCTGACAGACAGATAAATACCTGCGGTGTTTAATGCGTTTGAAATGTGGTGCTTTCCTCAGTGCATAACTTACATTTCACAGGTATATTCTCCATCTGTAAATGTTAGAAAGTCATGCAAATAAGTCCATTTTGCTGTCCGGAGAGGACAAGCCTTCTGCAAGTGAATCTCCGCTAAAATTCAGGCTTCCGTGAACGAGCGCGCCAAACAGACGGAGCGCAATAATTCTGACTAAAGTATACATATTTATAAAATATTTGTTGTTGGACAATAAATGTGCCATATGTGGAATTTTAAACCTACAAGTAAGAATATTTTTATGAAAGTGACCATTATAAAGGGGTAATCAAATATAGGCTAATATGCGTTTGTTTTTATTTTCATTTTTAGTTTAGTGAATTTAAAAACAAAATTATTAATTTTGTTTTTAGATTGTAAACCCCCTTTTTGCTCATAATATATTGCATAGCCTACATTACATTCACTGTATTTGTTTATAGCCTTCAATATCAACATTGTTTTTAGGACATCATTGGGCAGGATGTGAAATAAAATTGTTATTAAAATAAATACAGATTTTTTTTTTTTTATCCAAATAGAAAAACATAGAAAATACTGGGATATATACCGTGTATCGCCATTCAACCAAAAAATACCGAGATATGATTTTTTGGCCACATCGCCCAGCCCTAATGTGCACTACAAATGACACACACATACACACACACACACTCACCTGATGAAGACAAGGCCAACTGCATGAGGAGCCGACATACCAAGAGAGACAAAGAGTAAAAAATTAGTTAATGCATTTATGATTTTTCAATATCCAATAGTATTCCTGTAGCTCAAACAGTAAAGCATGCAGCTAGCAATGCAAGATCATGTGTTCGATTTCCAGGCGATGCATGAACCAATCAGATGCAATGTATGTCACTTCAGATAAAAGTATCTGTGTAAAAGCTTATAGTTTATCTGTGCTACAACAATTATACTCTTTCTGGAGTAAATTAATTCCTCATCTGCATAAATCACATCTGTCTGCATACAGTGGGGATAACAAGTATTTGATACACTGCCGATTTTGCAGGTTTGCCCACTTACAAAGCATGTAGAAGTCTGTAATTTTTATCATAGGTACTCTTCAACTGTGAGAGACGGAATCTAAAACAAAAATCCAGAAAATCACATTGTATGATTTTTAAATAATTAATTTGCATTTTATTGCATGACATAAGTATTTGATCACCTACCAACCAGTAAGAATTCCGGCTCTCACAGACCTGTTAGTTTTTCTTTAAGAAGCCCTCCTGTTCTCCACTCATTACCTGTATTAACTGCACCTGTTTGAACTTGTTACCTGTATAAAAGACACCTGTCCACACACTCAATCAAACAGACTCCAACCTCTCCACAATGGCCAAGACCAGAGAGCTGTGTAAGGACATCAGGGATAAAATTGTAGACCTGCACAAGGCTGGGATGGGCTACAGGACAATAGGCAAGCAGCTTGGTGAGAAGGCAACAACTGTTGGCGCAATTATTAGAAAATGGAAGAAGTTCAAGATGACGGTCAATCTCCCTCGGTCTGGGGCACCATGCAAGATCTCACCTCGTGGGGCATCAATGATCATGAGGAAGGTGAGGGATCAGCCCAGAACTAAACGGCAGGACCTGGTCAATGACCTGAAGAAAGCTGGGACCACAGTCTCAAAGAAAACCATTAGTAACACACTACGCCGTCATGGATTAAAATCCTGCAGCGCACGCAAGGTCCCCCTGCTCAAGCCAGCGCATGTCCAGGCCCGTCTGAAGTTTGCCAATGACCATCTGGATGATCCAGAGGAGGAATGGGAGAAGGTCATGTGGTCTGATGAGACAAAAATAGAGCTTTTTGGTCTAAACTCCACTCGCCGTGTTTGGAGGAAGAAGAAGGATGAGTACAACCCCAAGAACACCATCCCAACCAGGAAGCATGGAGGTGAAAAACATCATTCTTTGGGGATGCTTTTCTGCAAAGGGGACAGGACGACTGCACCGCATTGAGGGGAGGATGGATGGGGCCATGTATCGCAAGATCTTGGCCAACAACCTCCTTCCCTCAGTAAGAGCATTGAAGATGGGTCGTGGCTGGGTCTTCCAGCATGACAACGACCTGAAACACACAGCCAGGGCAACTAAGGAGTGGCTCCGTAAGAAGCATCTCAAGGTCCTGGAGTGGCCTAGCCAGTCTCCAGACCTGAACCCAATAGAAAATCTTTGGAGGGAGCTGAAAGTCCGTATTGCCCAGCGACAGCCCCGAAACCTGAAGGATCTGGAGAAGGTCTGTATGGAGGAGTGGGCCAAAATCCCTGCTGCAGTGTGTGCAAACCTGGTCAAGAACTACAGAAAAAGTATGATCTCTGTAATTGCAAACAAAGGTTTCTGTACCAAATATTAAGTTCTGCTTTTCTGATGTATCAAATACTTATGTCATGCAATAAAATGCAAATTAATTATTTAAAAATCATACAATGTGATTTTCTGGATTTTTGTTTTAGATTCCGTCACTCACAGTTGAAGAGTACCTATGATAAAAATGACAGACTTTTACATGCTTTGTAAGTGGGCAAACCTGCAAAATCTGCAGTGTATCAAATACTTGTTCTCCCCACTGTATGTCAGAATTTATTTGGCACGAAAATGAAAAGCTACAATAAGTTGTGAATATAAAATATGGTGAATCTCATGAAAATAATACAAATCACAAGAAAGAAAATACATAATGAAAATTACATGCATTTTTAGAACTATTAAAATTTTATGCACTGTGCTGTGTTTTTCCATTAAAATGCACTTAGTAAAAAATTAATTAAACATTTCCCCTCTCCCAATTCTTATTACAGTAAGGTCAAAAATATTGCTATATTATCATCACAGTAAAAAAGAGAATTATAGTCATGAGATTTTAGGGGATAAATGTTTTAATCGTTATAAAAACAATTTCAAAATGCAGGTTAATTTAAATAATTTTACAAATATTTTATGTAATTTCTGATTGAGGTGAAATATGTCATAACTCACTCATAACTCAAAAGAGCACAACAATCGGGTTCCGGAAGTAAAAACTTATAAATTTTTAAAGACAGAAATACTGAGAGCTATGAGGTTGTTAATCAATGCTATTTGATTCTGCTGATGCTGTCAGCCTGTGTTATTTACAATATCATGTTTAACAGTGAAAAACTACATTACCCATGATGCCGTACAGAAAATTACACCAATCAGAGAGTTGAGACAAAAGATCTCTTTAGCTCCGCCCACTCCCATGAAGCACTGTGAGTCTCTCTACGCTCTCAAAATACTTGAATATGTATATTAATATTTTGCAATAACCTTAAAATATATTTTTATACATATATAAATCAACAATTTTAAATGAGTAGTTTTATATTCCTCCATCGTTTTTAATTGGATTATGCTGTCTGCAATGCTTGATGGGATTGTAGTTCTTTCCCTCACTAAAGCCATCAAGTTCACAGTCTTGTACCTTTGTATTTTTGTCAGGTTTTCAAATATTTTTTTTGCTTCAAATTATAGTTTTTACTGTTATGGTTGGTTTGGTTCATGGCTTATAGTGCTTTAACGAAGACTATTTTAAAATCCCTATGGGAGAAATGATTGGAAAAAATACTTCCGGAACCAGCGCCACTGAAAAAGCCTCAAAACTCTCATGTTAAGTGTACAGTACAGCCTATAATTGATTATAAAGTAATATTATGTAAAATCAGACAGAAAGCAGTAGTGTAGGCTGAACCTGATGGGTTTGTTGCCTAAATATTGAATAACTAACAGACGTTTGTCATGCACACAATCACAAACACAACCCACAACATCTCCAAATCTACAAAACAAACATGAGCGCGAGACGAACGAAGGGTCGTATCCAAACAGAGGGTCAGCGTTGTGTGTGCATCTATTCTTACTCCTCACTACGGCCTCAATCCTCCCGTCCAGTCTAATCTCTCATTAACCTGATAATCACTAAACGCTGGGGAAGATCTCGCCCAACTCACACTGCAGAAAACACACGTCAAACTCACTCAACAGTTCAGCAGAAAAAACAACATGCTTTGATCCAATTAACTCTTCAAGCCATTGCAAAACTGACTGAGACACAGACGTTTGTTTGTTCTGATTTCTATCTGTCGTTTATTACACTAAACTTCACTAATGCAGACGGGCTGAAACACAGACATGCTAAACGTTACCTAGTTTCCTTAACCCTTATTGTTTCATATTTAATGCACGAATTTCTAAGGCCTCAAAACTTCACTGATAAACCTTCACAATCTCCTGCAGTCCTTCTGTCGTCTGACTGATAGATTAGACTCTTTTATCAAGTAAACGCAAGAATAACTTTGATATTGTTAGTAATATTTCAGCTGGACTGAAGCAGCTTTACTTGATTATCCATCATAATTTATTAGAAAAATCATAAGTATCAAATATGATCATCAGGTTTATTAGTTCATCTCTCAATCATCATTGTATTGCATTGCATTATATGAGATTTGATCATAAAACCAAGTGTTTAAATATCATCTTACTAAGACATATTATTGGCAGATATCGATATTTATATGCATTTTATGTTGCTTTTTGGTCATATAAATATCAGTATCTGCACCAAATTTCATATTTTTGCTCAGTTTGTGCCTCTGAATACAATTAAGCTGTTTTTTCCCTCCATATTCTCATTATATCAGACTATATGAGCCATAAAAGCATGATGCATCAAATATGATACAAAAAAAACACACACACAGATGTCGTCTAAAGGTTCAATAAACTGTCCCATTTAAAAATAAATAAATGGTGACACTTTATTTTACAGTGTCCTTGTTACATATGTTACATGCACTTACCATAGTAATAACAGTAAATGATGCACAATTACATGGAACTAATCCTGACCCTATAGTAAGTACATTTTGTTAATTAATATTACTCAGTACTTAAATATATAATTACACTGTAACAATGACACCTTAAAATAAAGTGTAACCAAATAAATAAACAATTTCATTAATTAATTTGTCTGACTATTATGTCATATGTCAGGCGTTACAATGTTATAAACTCTCAGATGAATGTCATGAGGGGCTTCACACACTCAAACGAGATGAAAAATCATCTGATTGTAGTGCATGATGACAATAAACACTAAGAGACAGCAGAGCTTCATCCTGTCAATCAAAAAAATCACCACAGCAACCAGCATTTACACAAAAAATACCATAGCTGAAGAAAAAATACTGTGATTTTTACTACTGCAAAATCATAGTATATTAATGCAGGGGCTCATATTGACTTTATGTTTACTACAGTTTTACTATAGCAATAACTGCAGTAACTGATGTCCTTATTGAGGTGATACCATGGTATTTAAATTATATTGTAATGCACTTTAAAGAATATTCAGTGTATCTGATGTATAAGTTATTATGTCAGTGAAGGCAGATAAAAAGTTACTACATTGTAACAGTAACTGTAGTAACTATGGAAGTATGATTGATTACCATGGTGAATTAATGAGCTTTAATATCAAACAGATTCTTGCCTGTCAACCTGTCAGACTGTCAATCAGTCACTGTTGTTCTCTGGGATGTTGTGCTAGTGTTAATAACAATAACAGGTAACGTTATTATCAGCACATCTAGGTATGGTTACTATGGTAAAGGGTTTCGTTGTCATGCTGTGTGTGTTGTTTAGACTCCTACTGTTATGATATTGATGGTGATCGATTATCTATCGGTTGTACCAGAACAGGTGTCCACAGAGGCTGATGACCGCGTCTCGGGCGGTGTCCAGGCATATGTTACACTCGAAAGTGGCCCGATCTCTGTCCCGCTCGCCCTCCGCGCTTCCTCCAGGCCCTGCTCCGCCTCCGCTGCCCGGGACTCCCGCTCCTCTGGCGGGCGCGCCGTCACTCGAGCTCCGCTGCTGCTCTGCGGCCTCCATCCTCTCGCGCTCGCACTCACTGCGCGTACACTCCTGCGTCTCGCTCTCGCGCGGACGTGACGCCATCATGCCAGTCACCAGCCCCTCCCACTCCGCGAGAGCACTTCCGCTGGCGTCGGACCAGAGGATTGGATTTAAAGTGATAGTTCACCCAAAAATGAAAATTAGCCCATGATTTACTCACCCTCAAGCCATCCTAGGTGTAAATGACATTCTTCTTTCAGACGAATACAATTAGTTATATTAAAAAATATCCTGGCTTTATAATGGGGGTGAATGGAGGATGATATTTTGAAGCCCAAAAAAGTGCATCCATCCATCATGAAAGTGCTCCACACGGCCCCGGGGGGTTAATAAAGGCATTCTGAGGTGAAAATATCCATATTTAACACGTTATAAAGTAAAATATCTAGCTTCCGGCGGACCATGACGCTTTGGGCAATGTTCTGCTGGGAAACCTTGGGTCCTGCCATCCATGTGGATGTTACTTTGACACGTACCACCTACCTAAGCATTGCTGCAGACCATGTTCACCCTTTCATGGAAACGGTATTCCCTGGTGGCTGTGGCTCTTTCAGCAGGATAATGCGCCATGCCACAAAGCAAAAATGGTTCGAGGAGCACAACAACGAGTTTGAGGTGTTGACTTGGCCTCCAAATTCCCCAGATCTCAATCCAAACGAGCATCTGTGGGATGTGCTGAACAAACAAGTCCGATCCATGGAGGCCCCACCTCGCAACTTACAGGACTTAAAGGATCTGCTGCTAACATCCTGGTGCCAGATACCACAGCACACCTTTTTGGCAGCAAAAGGGGGACCAACACAATATTGAGTCATAAATTATGCCAGATCGGTGTAACTCTGTTGGTTATTAATTAATATAACTGGAGGCAATTCAAGTCAAGTCCCCGTTTGAACCAAATAATGAGAATTTATTTTGACAAGACCAACACAATGCTGAAAATAACATGAATAATCATCTTATGGTGTGATATTTGCCTGTCTGTGAACATCTTTTAAACAAAGATTTAGGCCTACGTCAGTACTCATCCTCTAGTCCTGCTGCTTAAACCAGCCAAACAGACCAGAATACCAGCTTAGGCATGTTTTTGAATGTTTACGTTAACATAATACTTTTTCAATTTACACCATCATTTCAAACAAGTAATATGCATTACTTTTAGCATATATAGTCGAAATCTCCCAGAAGCCTCTGCTTTCCCTTTAATTTCATGGGTTCTTTAAAAGTTCTTGGCTCTCAGGTTCATGCTGCCCTCTGCTGGTTACAATAAGAAGTCACTACAGTAAATACAGTATCAATATGTTCCATTGATAAAAGCTCTTGAATAACATGAGACAAAGAAGCTTAATACTGTCCTGTGGTTTGGTTCATCTCTGCTTCAATCAAGAGAAAACATTAAATCTGCAGTAAAATCCTTCAAACTGTGTATGAAAAGGCGCCTGTAGGATACATGACAGGCATAAAGATAACTCTACTGCATACTGTAAAAATACTTTTAGGCAAGACTAAGAAAAAGACAATCCCCCGGTTTCACAGACAAGGCTTAAGCTAGTCCCAGACTAAAATACATGTTTGAGCTGTTTTAACTGAAAGCAACTTGCACTGACGTATCCTAAAATACAGTATGTCAGTGCCATTGTTTCGTCTCAAGATTCACACCAGTGATGGCACGTTTATAAAAACTACATAAATGTTCTAATTGAACTAAGGCCTATTCTGGCTTAATTTAAGCCCTGTCTGTGTAACTGAGCTGATATATTTACAATTATTTATAGCACAAAAGGTTACTTGAAAAAAGCTGCATTGAATACAAGATCGTACAGGCAACGTACAATACGAAAAAGAGTGCAATGTGCCGATAAAGTATTTTAGACTATATTTCACTATAAAGTGATAAAAGTAATATTAAAGTAATAGCTTACAGAACACTGATTAAATTCAGTTTCTAGTGTCCTCAAAATCAGCATGAAACGGAAGTTGCAATCGTCTTTTCTTTCCTTTTGTGCCGTGTATCCGAGGGAAATTGCTTCTCAAACAAGAACAAATGTAGGGCGAGGCTTGACGAGCAACTGCTTGATCTTCTGACTGGAGTCACTGCTGTCCTTCTGTCCTAAACTGAAAAACAAACAAACTGCTGATTTAGAAAGTTATTAAAAACTGCTGAAGTTCTCTTTTTAAAACATCAATATCAAATAGAAAACTACATTTAAATGTAAATTACTGACATAAATTATTATTGTTATTTATATTTAGTTGAAATGAACTGAAGCATTACTGAGGTTTGGCAGTGAGATGTTCTTGGATCTGCAGCGTCCTGAAACACAATAACAGCATTATAATGTCTTTATAATCAGCACAGATATTGTTATGTTTCACATAATAATGAAATGAATGAAAGCATGAATATGTTGTTTATCTTTAGTTGAACTGAAGCATTACTGAGGTTTGGCAGTGAGATGTTCTTGGATCTGCAGCGTCCTGAAACACAATAACAGCATTATAATATATATATTTAAAAAATAAACACAAATAATTTGAAGAGAAACTACTGATCTTACTTGGCGGTGGTAACAGCAGGGCATTCTGGGTAACGGTGTTCTGATCTGTGTCTTCTCTTGCCATGGCTGAAAAAAAAAATCACATCCAGTGTCTGTCTGACAAAAAATAAAAGCTATTAAACCCATTTTAACTCACCAAAGTTAGGCAGAGAGATGATTTTGGAGCCCATTGCACCTAGAAAAGTCACGAAGGACACGTTCAGTGAGTGAGATGAAGAATCAGCGTCAGATAATAAGAGATGAATTCAGACGTTCTGACCTCGAGCTGCTGCTGGAGTCGCTTCAGTGTCACAAAGACTTTGAGTGTCATGAAGCTCCTCAGCTGAAAGAGACGATAGAAAGGAACGATTTATGAAACAGGTGTGTGTGTGTGTGTGTGTGTGTGTGTCAGTGTGTGTTCAGGACCTACTCTGAATCTCCTCCACACTGGGATCTGTGGGGCTTTCACCATCTGAATCATTTAAAGCAGCAGCAAAACCTGCACATCTTTCTGCTCCTGATGGAGAGTTCAGAATGAATAAAATGATGATTCACGAATTCACACTTACAAATAAGGTAGAATAAATGGTTTGCGTATTTGGCGTGCTGTCCGAGGAGAGGGCTCCGAGCTCTGTATTTGGCCTGAACCCAGAGTACTCCCCCCGTAGTCCTGGCTGTGGTAGAAACAAGCCAAGAGTGAGGAGTCGGGGTGGTGGAGGGATGAGGAAAACTGTCAAGGAATGTCGGTGGGTCGACTGTGTATATATACAGGCGTCCTCTCATGCTGATAGGATAGATGTGGTAATTGCTAATGACGAGTTGTTTTGGATAGATCATTTGAACGTGCTCCTCCCGAACTGTTAAAACATCATTTACATGTTCATGCATTTAGTCATGGCCATACTCACTGATTTCCTCCAACAGTTCTGGTTCCATCTGTGTTTTATGAAGGGCTGCAGAATCACATGAAATAATAAACAACACAGAACTCAGTCTCCTCATCTCATCTCATCTCATCTCATTGACATTTATCAGATGATTTTATCCAAAGCAATATATGATCTGTGTAATGATTCAGTCTTAGACTATCGGTGATGTTACAGTGTTAATGTCTGTGAAATGATCAGTGTGTTTTGAGTTATTCACTGTCAGAGCAGGAAACCCTTCATGAGACATATGGACATGTGTGGTGTTTAACTTCTAGAAGAGTCAGACTCACCTGATAGTTGCATGAGTGATGGTGTCTTCAGTGTGTCCTGCTCTTCTGAAATGTTAAACACTAGCACACTCATTCTCCTCTTCTGTACATATTTATGTCATTTTAAGAGACTTAAATGATACTCACTTGGATGTTCACCATACTTTCTCAGTTGATAAAATGTGAGGACAATGATGGGGAAAACGATCAAAATACAAACTACAAATCCAGTTATTGCAACCCACAGTGAGCTGCTTTTAGACAATGCATATGCAAAGTATTTGCATTTCTCTTCACCTGTCACAGAACAATAATCCATTATTTATCAAGTTTCTGTGCAAAATCAATAACACAAAATTGTAACACTAACGGTCATTAGGATGGAGTCGCTGGAGCTCTTCAGTACTTTTACTATTTTTCTCTTTTTGTCATGTTCTAGGTAATTCTATTCATCGAGTATTAGTTTAGTTTTACTGGTGCAAAATCAAATGTAGCTCATACAATGAAGTGATCACATGAAACCATAGAGCAAACCACAGATCATCCAAACAGCAGTGGCATTTATTACCTGGGCAACAATATTTTGTTCTCCTTTTACAGCGATAGTCTCCCTGGTGCTCCACCACACACTGATACTGAGATCTTTCAGACGGCAGGATCTCCAGGCTCTTCATCAGCTGAAAGGATCCGTCTGCGTTCGGTCTGATTCCATCTGAGTTCAGCTGCTCATCAGGTAACGGCGTCTGATCGTGTCTGATCTCCATCTGCACATGTTTCGGGTAGAAGCCTGTGGCCAAACACACCAGCAGCTGCTTGACTGAAGATCCAGACGCTTTTACAAAAAAGTAAGCTTTAGAACATGCTGTAAAACAAACAGACGTTATTAATTAAAATAATACACCAGAATGAAAGAATGCATTCAATAGAATCTAATGCAAACTCACATTTCATGATGATCTTTCCCTCTCGCTGAAGGCCAGTGAATCTGGTTAACGTCTCCACACATTTCCTCTCCAGGCTGGAAACTGATTCTCTGTCCCATGTGACGTTATGGTCAAGGACTAAAGGCTTCCAGTGCATTGAGAGGTCAAAGGTCAAGGTCTGGCCATCATAGGCGTATTCATCAGTGCCTTGAAGAAACATCACTGAGCCATCAGAGCGACGCTCAACTGTACAGCCGTGCCTCCACTGAAGAACATGAAGATCTGAAGAAACACAGAAGATTAAAGGAATAGTTCACTTTTAAAATACCACCTTCCATATTCAACTTACGAAAAAAGCGAAACTGGTGCTACGATGACATAGTGTAAGCGTTTGAACTGCGAGAGGCGTTACACTTTCTGTGTAAGTTGAATACAGAAGGCGGTCTGGCGGAAGCTAGATATTTTACTTTATAACGTTTTAAATATGGATATTTTCTTACACAAACCCATCGCTTCGCTTCAGAAGGCCTTTATTAACCCCCGGAGCCGTGTACGTTTATTATGGATAGATGCACTTTTTTGGGCTTCAAACTCAATGGCCCCCGTCACTGCCATTATAAAGCTCGGAAGCGTCAGGATATTTATTAATATAACTCTGATTGTATTCGTCTGAAAGAAGAATTTCATATACACCTAGGATGACTTGAGGGTGAGTAAATCATGGGCTAATTTTAATTTTAAAGTGAACTAATCCTTTAAGAACAAAAGACAGTGATATTATTCTAAAAGATTACAATCGGAGGAGTGAAAATGTATTAAAAGTAATTAGCATTTTTATGGCAAAACTTTTTTCCTATTCCAGATCAAATTAATTTCTCAAACCAAATTTAATTTGCCATAACCTGTCGGTTAGTGCTATATATATATATATATATATACACTCACCTAAAGGATTATTAGGAACACCTGTTCAATTTCTCATTAATGCAATTATCTAATCAACCAATCACATGGCAGTTGCTTCAATGCATTTAGGGGTGTGGTCCTGGTCAAGACAATCTCCTGAACTCCAAACTGAATGTCAGAATGGGAAAGAAAGGTGATTTAAGCAATTTTGAGCGTGGCATGGTTGTTGGTGCCAGACGGGCCGGTCTGAGTATTTCACAATCTGCTCAGTTACTGGGATTTTCACGCACAACCATTTCTAGAGTTTACAAAGAATGGTGTGAAAAGGGAAAAACATCCAGTATGCGGCAGTCCTGTGGGCGAAAATGCCTTGTTGATGCTAGAGGTCAGAGGAGAATGGGCCGACTGATTCAAGCTGATAGAAGAGCAACTTTGACTGAAATAACCACTCGTTACAACCGAGGTATGCAGCAAAGCATTTGTGAAGCCACAACACGCACAACCTTGAGGCGGATGGGCTACAACAGCAGAAGACCCCACCGGGTACCACTCATCTCCACTACAAATAGGAAAAAGAGGCTACAATTTGCACGAGCTCACCAAAATTGGACAGTTGAAGACTGGAAAAATGTTGCCTGGTCTGATGAGTCTCGATTTCTGTTGAGACATTCAGATGGTAGAGTCAGAATTTGGCGTAAACAGAATGAGAACATGGATCCATCATGCCTTGTTACCACTGTGCAGGCTGGTGGTGGTGGTGTAATGGTGTGGGGGATGTTTTCTTGGCACACTTTAGGCCCCTTAGTGCCAATTGTGCATCGTTTAAATGCCACGGCCTACCTGAGCATTGTTTCTGACCATGTCCATCCCTTTATGACCACCATGTACCCATCCTCTGATGGCTACTTCCAGCAGGATAATGCACCATGTCACAAAGCTCGAATCATTTCAAATTGGTTTCTTGAACATGACAATGAGTTCACTGTACTAAAATGGCCCCCACAGTCACCAGATCTCAACCCAATAGAGCATCTTTGGGATGTGGTGGAACGGGAGCTTCGTGCCCTGGATGTGGATCCCACAAATCTCCATCAACTGCAAGATGCTATCCTATCAATATGGGCCAACATTTCTAAAGAATGCTTTCAGCACCTTGTTGAATCAATGCCACGTAGAATTAAGGCAGTTCTGAAGGCGAAAGGGGGTCAAACACAGTATTAGTATGGTGTTCCTAATAATCCTTTAGGTGAGTGTATATATATATAAAAATTAAATCTTAAAGGAACACACCGACTTTTTGGGACTTTAGCTTATTCACCGTATCCCCCAGAGTTAGATAAGTCCATACAAACCATTCTCATCTCCGTGCGTGCCATAACTCTGTCTGACTAACCTAGCTTAGCACAAAGACTGGAGGTAAATGGCTCCAGCTAGCCTACTGCTCAATAAGTGACAAAATAACGCCAACATTTGCGTAATATCATTGCGCTGCTGCACCCATGGTATGGCAGCAAAGTTCCTTGATTATTACGCAGGAACGAGAGTATAGTTCCTTGCCATATCGGCCTAGAAAATCACAACTTTTCATTTTCCGTCGGTCTTAGTACAGGATGTAACTATACACATCACAACATGTAAATAGGAAAATGTTGTTATTTTGTCACTTATTGAGCAGTAGGCTAGATGGAGCCGTTTACCTCCAGTCTTTGTGCTAAGCTAGGCTAGTCAGACAGAGATGAGAATGGTATGTATGGACTTATCTAACTCTGGGGGATACGGTGAATAAGCTAAAGTCCCAAAAAGTCGGCGTGTTTCTTTAAAAAAGACGGAAACAATTAAATATATTCAAGGCTGTCATTTTGTGCATCCTTAAATACTATTACAAATATTTATGACAAAATTTTAATGAATAATCACCAGTGTCACGTGTGCTGTTCTGGTTCCTCTTGAGCTCCATCAGTGTTTTAAGGTTGATTTGAAGCCACTGTTGTTTATAATGCAGATCATCACTTTCATTAAAGAGTCGCTCAGATTTCTCACAAAACCGAGTCATGAAATCTGCTTTATTCACACTCTCACACAAACTCATCTGTATGTCATTGAGATCCACTGAGCTGTTGAATTCATAAATGTCTCCAGATTTTGATATGACACTGTACATGTAGTATAGAGAGAGGATTTCTGGAATGAGGAAGAAATAAGAAACTTGTTAAAACAAAAAAAGAAACAAAGTTTAAACATAACACCACCCAAATAATAAATCTTAAGTGAAATAAATGAATTAAACATGATTACAGTATTCTGTACCAAACTTTACAGCTTTCTCTCAACACAACTCTTTTGTCCATAAACACATTTACTGTATGAATGCGTTATATAATCCACTAGAAGTGAAAGTAACGTTTCACAGAAAAATACCACTTACCACTCTGAGAAGGCAAAATAGCAGAAATCAGGAGAACTTGAACTGAGTACATATTGCAGATTTTTGTGTTTCGCTTTGATTGTGTAACCGCAGAATATCCGCATGTGCACGTACTTTTACGTGTTTGCATTTAAAGCGGTAGAACCTAGAACTGATTATGCGATTTTCTTCGAAAATGTATATTTTATTATTATTATTATTCAAGAAACACTAACATTATACACTTTTGTTTGAATGCAAATATGACATATATACAGTAACGTATGCAATAAAGCACTATATAAGCCCACAACAGTAAAAGGAAAAAAAGAGAACATACTGTAACTACATAAAAGGTGTTGGGCAGGTATTAGTATAAAAATCAAAATAAGGCTACAACCAGGCATATACGTACAATGGGGAGAACAAGTATTTGATACACTGCCGATTTTGCAGGTTTGCCCACTTACAAAGCATGTAGAAGTCTTTAATTTTTATCATAGGTACACTTCAACTGTGAGAGACTGAATCTAAAACAAAAATCCAGAAAATCACATTGTATGATATTTAAGTAATTAATTTGCATTTTATTGCATGACATAAGTATTTGATACATCAGAAAAGCAGAACTTAATATTTGGTACAGAAACCTTTGTTTGCAATTACAGAGATCATACGTTTCCTGTAGTTCTTGACCAGGTTTGCACACACTGCAGCAGGGATTTTGGCCCACTCCTCCATGCAGACCTTCTCCAGATCCTTCAGGTTTCGGGGCTGTCGCTGGGCAATACGGACTTTCAGCTCCCTCCAAAGATTTTCTATTGGGTTCAGGTCTGGAGACTGGCTAGGCCACTCCAGGACCTTGAGATGCTTCTTACGGAGCCACTCCTTAGTTGCCCTAGCTGTGTGTTTCGGGTCGTTATCATGCTGGAAGACCCAGCCACGACCCATCTTCAATGCTCTTACTGAGGGAAGGAGGTTGTTGGCCAAGATCTCGCGATACATGGCCCCATCCATCCTCCCCTCAATACGGTGCAGTCGTCTTGTCCCCTTTGCAGAAAAGCATCCCCAAAAAATGATGTTTCCACCTCCATGCTTCACGGTTGGGATGGTGTTCTTGGGTTGTATTCATCCTTCTTCCTCCAAACACGGCGAGTGGAGTTTAGACCAAAAAGCTCTATTTTTGTCTCATCAGACCACATGACCTTCTCCCATTCCTCCTCTGGATCATCCAGATGGTCATTGGCAAACTTCAGACGGACCTAGACATGCGCTGGCTTGAGCAGGGGGACCTTGCATGCGCTGCAGGATTTTAATCCATGACGGCATAGTGTGTTACTAATGGTTTTCTTTGAGACTGTGGTCCCAGCTCTCTTCAGGTCATTGACCAGGTCCTGCCGTTTAGTTCTGGGCTGATCCCTCACCTTCCTCATGATCATTGATGCCCCACGAGGTGAGATCTTGCATGGTGCCCCAGACCGAGGGAGATTGACCATCATCTTGAACTTCTTCCATTTTCTAATAATTGCGCCAACAGTTGTTGCCTTCTCACCAAGCTGCTTGCCTATTGTCCTGTAGCCCATCCCAGCCTTGTGCAGGTCTACAATTTTATCCCTGATGTCCTTACACAGCTCTCTGGTCTTGGCCATTGTGGAGAGGTTGGAGTCTGTTTGATTGAGTGTGTGGACAGGTGTCTTTTATACAGGTAACAAGTTCAAACAGGTGCAGTTAATACAGGTAATGAGTGGAGAACAGGAGGGCTTCTTAAAGAAAAACTAACAGGTCTGTGAGAGCCGGAATTCTTACTGGTTGGTAGGTGATCAAATACTTATGTCATGCAATAAAATGCAAATTAATTATTTAAAAATCATACAATGTGATTTTCTGGATTTTTGTTTTAGATTCAGTCTCTCACAGTTGAAGAGTACCGATGATAAAAATTACAGACTTCTACATGCTTTGTAAGTGGGCAAACCTGCAAAATCGGCAGTGTATCAAATACTTGTTCTCCCCACTGTAGGTATATAAAAAATACGTTGTAAAAAAGATTACAAACGTTTTTTTTTTTTATAGCTTTCTTATTTAGAGTCGAGCGATGCTACACGCATGCACGATTATTCTCCAGCACTTCACATCTGTCACATCAGTTTTAATTAGCATTTAGTCCACATTTGCGGTTTAAATAAACAATAAATGTCACATGCTTTATCATGTTTATTAAAGGGATAGTTCACCCAAAAATGAAAATTAGCCCATGATTTACTCACCCTCAAGTCATCCTAGGTGTATATGACATTCTTCTTTCAGATAGAGACTGTGTCTGTTCCACGAATTAGTAAATACAAAAAAACATCAGAACCATTCAACGGTAAAAATTTAATTGATGTCCAACAAATAAACAACGGATATAATACAGATGATCAAATGATAAAGCTCGGGCTGCTGAATATTCGATCCCTTTCCTCAAAAGCGCTTATTGTTAATGATATGATTACAGATCATAACCTAGATGTGCTGTGTTTGACAGAAACCTGGCTAAAACCTGACGATTACATTACTTTAAATGAGTCCACCCCCCAAGATTATTGTTATAAACACGAGCCACGTCTGAAAGGTAAAGGGGGAGGTGTTGCTGTAATTTATAATAATATCTTCGGTATTACTCAAGTCTATTTTCAAATATAATTCCTTTGAAGTTTTGGTGCTTTATGTAACGTTATGTAGTGAAATTGATAAATCCCGTTTGACATTTGTGCTGGCTACTGTATACAGGCCACCAGGGCACCATACAGACTTTACCAGAGAATTTGCTGATTTTCTATCAGAGTTAGTACTGGCAGCAGATAAAGTCCTAATTGTTGGTGATTTTAATATCCATGTAGACAATGAAAAAGACGCATTGGGATTGACATTTAGAGACATTCTAAACTCTATTGGAGTAAGGCAACACGTGTCAGGACCCACTCATCGCCGTAATCATACGTTAGACCTAATACTGTCACATGGAATAAATGTTGATACCATTGAAATTCTGCAGCAGAGCGATGACATCTCAGATCATTACCTAGTATCATGTACACTTAATTTAGCAAAGGCTGCAAAGACGTCCCCTCGCTTCAAATATGGCAGGACTATCACTGCTGCCACTAAAGATTGCTTTGTAAATAATCTTCCTCATCAGTTTCATCTCCTCAGCATCCCAGATAGCCTAGAGGAACTCAATGTTGCAACAGAAACTATTGACTCTCTCTTTTCCAGCACTTTAGACACAGTTGCTCCCCGGCGCTTAAAGAAGATTAAAGAAAATAGTCCAACGCCGTGGTACAACGAGCACACCTGGGCCCTTAAAACAGCAGCCAGAAAAATGGAGCGCAGCTGGAAGAAAACAAAACTAGAAGTTTTTCACATTTTGTGGAAAGAGAGCATGATTGCATACAGAAAGGCCCTAAAAACTGCTAGATCTGCTTATTTCTCGACTCTCTTAGAAGAAAACAAACACAACCCTAGGTATTTATTCGATACAGTGGCTAAATTAACCAAAGATAAAGCTTCACCTTCTGATGTTTGTAAACAGCACAGCAGTAATGACTTTATGAACTTCTTTACTTGTAAGATTGATAATATTAGGAAAAAAAATTATAACCATGCAGCCGTCTACTACAGTATCACATCAGACAGTGCATTGTAGTGTCACTGAGGAAAAATTACATTCATTCACTGCTATAGGAGAAGAAGAATTGGCTAAACTCGTTAAATCATCAAAATCAACAACATGTATGCTCGACCCCATACCGACTAAACTATTAAAAGAGATGCTTCCAGAGGTCATAGATCCTCTCCTTAATATCATTAATTCATCCTTGACATTAGGATATGTACCGAAAACTTTTAAGTTAGCTATTATTAAACCACTTATTAAAAAAACGCAACTTGATCCTACAAAATTAGTCAATTACAGGCCAATCTCAAATCTACCCTTTCTGTCAAAAATACTAGAAAAGGCAGTGTCCTCACAATTATACTCCTTTTTAGAAAGAAATGGTATCTGTGAGGATTTTCAAGTCAGGATTTAGACCGTATCACAGTACTGAGACTGCTCTCATTAGAGTTACAAATGATTTACTCTTATCATCCGATCGTGGTTGTATATCTCTATTAGTGTTACTCGATCTTAGCGCTGCATTCGATACTATCGACCACAATATTCTTTTGAATAGACTCGAAAATTATGTTGGCATTAGTGGAATTTCATTGGCATGGTTTAAATCATACTTATCTGACCGTTATCAGTTTGTAGCAGTAAATGAAGAGATGTCACACCGAACACAAGTTCAGTATGGAGTACCGCAGGGCTCAGTGCTAGGACCGTTGCTTTTCACCCTGTACATGCTACCACTGGGAGATATTATTAGGAAGCATGGCGTTACTTTTCATTGTTATGCTGACGATACTCAGCTCTATATTTCTTCACGCCCTGACGAAACTTACCAATTCACAAGATTAACGGAATGCATAGCTGATATAAAAAATTGGATGACTAGTAATTTCCTGCAACTTAATTCAGAAAAAAATGAATTTTTAATCATTGGACAAAAAAACTCCACAAGTAGTAACCTAGAATACTGTCTAACACTCGATGGCTGCTCTGTCAAGTCCTCGTCGTCAGTTAGGAACCTGGGTGTGCTCTTTGATACCAATCTCTCATTTGAAAGCCACGTTTCTAGCATCTGTAAAACTGCATTCTACCATCTTAAAAATATATCTAAATTACGGCACATGCTTTCAATGCAAAATGCTGAACAGTTAGTTCATGCGTTTATGACCTCAAGGCTAGATTATTGTAATGCTCTACTGGGTGGTTGCCCTGCTCGCTTAATAAATAAACTGCAGCTGGTCCAAAACGCAGCAGCTAGAGTTCTTACTAGAACCAGGAAGTATGACCATATTAGCCCGGTTCTGGCAACACTGCATTGGCTCCCTACTAAACATCGTATACATTTTAAAATCTTGCTGATTACTTACAAAGCACTAAATGGTTTAGCTCCCCAGTACTTGAGCGAGCTCTGCAGGCAGTCGATCCTTTTCCTATTTAGCACCTAAACTCTGGAACAGTCTTCCTAGCATTGTTCGGGAAGCAGACACACTCTGTCAGTTTAAATCTAGACTAAAAACACATCTCTTTACTATGGCATACACATAAAACATTTTTAATTTCTATTATTCAAATCAGTTAAATGATTGTTTTAGGCTACGTTAACTAGGTCAGCCGGAACCGGGAACACTTCCCATAACACCTGATGTACTCGTTACATCATAAGAAGAATGGCATCTACGCTAATGTTAGTCTCTCTGTTTATCCTGAGGTTTACTGCAGTCGGCCGGATGCGGGCCGTATCCAGATCAGATGGTGGACCTTAGCCTGGACATGACGACCATATCCCTGAAGTGTCTGTAGAGACTGTGTCAATTAAATTCCCCCCTGTAAATGCCGCATCGACACGACATCCTCATTAAACCCGTCCCCGGCGTGACGACTCCAATCTTTCGAATAATCCTACGAATATCTATTTATCTAATATGACTTCTGACCTGTAATGTTGCCAGAATCATAATCATACACTATTTGTTCATCGGCCAGAGGAGAACTGGCACCCCGACTGAGCCTGGTTTCTCCCAAGGTTTTTTTCTCCATTCTGGCCCTGAAGGAGTTTTGATTCCTTGCCACCGTCGCCTTTGGCTTTTGACTTGCTCAGTTCGGGAAACTTAAATTTAAACTATATTACTGATCTGCCCGCATTGACACTATATGATAATTGAAATGAGCTGGATGACATCACCGTTTTTCACCAGAGCGGCTGTACAGCCGAATCAAATTCTGTTGCATTATTTTCCTGTTAACACTGTGAAGCTGCTTTGAAACAATTGGCACTGTAAAAAGCGCTATATAAATAAAGGTGACTTGATTTGATTTGATAAATACAATCAGAGTTATATTAAAAATGTCCTGGTTCTTCCAAGCTTTATAATGGCAGTGGATTGTTAGGTCATTTTTGAAGTCCATAAAAGTGCATCTATCCATCATATAACTGCTCCACACGGCTCGGGGGGTTAATAAAGGCCTTCTGAAGCAAAGTGGCGCGTTTGTGTAAGAAAAATATCCATATTTAAAACTTTATAGACTAAAATAACTAGCTTCCGGCGGTCAGCGGTACGCGAGTCGACTTGCGCTAAAAGAGTAACCCCTGACGCGATGTACAGGAGCATCGCAAGCTTCGACGCCTCTTGCGGATAGGGCTGGGCAACAAACTCAAGCCCCTCTTCTCTTATATCGAAATCCTCCGCCATTTCTCTTTAAAAATTCTCGTTTTAGACTCTAATTCATGACCAGTGTTTTGTTTTGCTCTATCATCTGCGCTTCTGCGTTCGTCAATACGCATGCGTCAAGGGTTCAAGGGTCAAGGGTTACTCTTTCACCATAAGTCGACTTGCTACCGCTGACCACCGGAAGCTAGTTATTTTAGTCTATAAAGTTTTAAATATGGATATTTTCTTACACAAACGCGCCACTTCGCTTCATTTTTAATATAACTCTGATTGTATTCGTCTGAAAGAAGAATGTCATATACACCTAGAATGACTTGACGGGGAGTAAATCATGGGCTAATTTTCATTTTTGGGTGAACTATCCCTTTAAGCGAATCTATGGGTTTGTGTAAGAAAATGTCCATATTTAACACGTTATAAAGTAAAATATCTAGCTTCCGGCAGACCAGCTTCTGTATTCAACTTACACAGAAAGTGTAACGGTTCTCGCAGTTCAAGACGCTTACACTACGTCCGACGCCATCGTCACGCCAGTTACGTTTTTTCCGTAAGTTCAGAAGGCCTTTATTAACCCCCGGAGCCATGTGGATTACTTTTATAATGGATGTTTTCAGTACATTTGCATTAAGTGATGTTTTATTAACAAATTTCGGGAGGAGCACGTTCAGATAATTAAACCTAATTAAACACGAGTGGAGCACATTAAGTTAATCAATTTAAATCAACGATAAGAGGTGTGTATATATACTGCAGATTTACCTCCTTTCGTTGACCGTTTTTTAGCATCCCTCTACCACCCCATCTTCTCACTTTGATTTAATAAACTCTTATTAGACGTCAACACAATCCATAATACAATGCAGTCTAGTTCCAGACTAGTTCCTCCCCCGGACAGCACGCCAAATACGCATAATCTTTACTCTATTTAATTTGATGTAAGTGTGAACTCGTGAAATGCTTAAAATGATAATTTACGTCTAAAAACAGAATTGACAAATGTGCACTTTTTCCTGGTAGTGAGGAAGGTTTAATCATCAGCACTACTTTTACACCAGTGGTCTTTCCTGAGGATTTCACATTTGAGCCAAAGGTCGAGTCTGTCACTAGAGTGATGGATGAGTATTTGCTGATTTTTGGGTCTAGCAATGTCTCTGTTTTTTCAGGAAAAGAAATTTGTTAAGTCTTTTTAGAGGATGCAGGAAATCTGTTAAAGAGAAAGAGGAACTGCATAAGAGCAGAACAAACTTTGTAATGCAGCTCTTTTGAACATAAACCAACACATTCATGTCATAAATGATTTAATGAACTGGTTAGTTAACACATTTCTAATACAAACATAGACGATGAACGTCATGCGTTTCAAAAACACTCCTCTAGAGGTGTATGGAGTTCACCCGGATTTTCATGCAAGTAAAACAATTAATGCGAATCATGTAAATAAATGTAACATCATTTAGCTGGTTCATTGAGGATGTGCCCAAATGTCCATAATGTTGATCTGATGTTTGAGCTCCTGATGCTCTTGTAAACGCTGTGAAAATCTCTCTACTAATGGCCACAGGTTTATAATGAAACAAGCTCAAATGACTGTGATGTTCAGGTTTCCATGTTCTTTTGGCATTGATGATGGAAGTAAAGCTCTAGATCTGATTCTTCAAAGCAACCTGAACGTCCTTGATCTTCTAACTGGAGTCATCGCTGTCCTTTCTGTCTTGAGCTGAAGAAAACAACAAAACAAGATTTCATTTGAACTCACAGCCATTTAAAACCAGAGAACTTGTGTGTTTATGGTGCTAAAAATCACCAAAATGAATATCAAACATTGCTAGTGTAAATGAATGAAAGCATGAATATGTTGTTTATCTTTAGTTGAACTGAAGCATTACTGAGGTTTGGCAGTGAGATGTTCTTGGATCTGCAGCGTCCTGAAACACAATAACAGCATTATAATGTCTTTATAATCAGCACAGATATAGTTATGTTTCACATAATAATGAAATGAATGAGAAACTATTAACATTACTTGGCGGTGGTAACAGCAGGGCATTCTGGGTAACGGTGTTCTGACCGGTGTCTTCTCTCTCCATGGCTGGAAAAAAAAAAAATCACATCCAGTGTCTGTCTGACAAAAAATAAAAGCTATTAAACCCATTTTAACTCACCAAAGTTAGGCAGAGAGATGATTTTGGAGCCCATTGCACCTAGAAAAGTCACGAAGGACACGTTCAGTGAGTGAGATGAAGAATCAGCGTCAGATAATAAGAGATGAATTCAGATGTTCTGACCTCGAGCTGCTGCTGGAGTCGCTTCAGTGTCACAAAGACTTTGAGTGTCATGAAGCTCCTCAGCTGAAAGAGACGATAGAGAGGAACGATTTATGAAACAGACCTGAACAACATGTGTGTGTGTCAGTGTGTGTGTGTGTTCAGGACCTACTCCAAATCTCCTTCACAATGGGATCTGTGGGGCTTTCATCATCTGAATAATTTAAAGCAGCAGCAAAACCTGCACATCTTTCTGGTCCTGATGGAGAGTTCAGAATGAATGAAATGATGATTATTAAACATGTTCATGCATTTAGTAATGGATACAGTGAGGCTGTACAGTGACAGTAAAACAAACATTTTTAAATGCAGAGGGTTAATGGGGAATTTATGTTTTAGTTTTAGCCATTCATACTCACTTATATTCTTCAACAGTTTTGGTTTCATTAGTATTACACGACTGCCTATATAACCTGAAATAAGAAATATGAACACAGTCAGTCTCCTCATATTATCTCATGTGCTTCAGTTTATAATCAGTGATCTGTGTAAAGATTTCCGAAGATTTACTTTTGTACAATGAATAATTTTGTTTTGTATTGAGTGAAATAATGTAGTTTGTGAACGGTTCATTTAGATTTAGTTTGCTTCTTACTGATATGTTACTTTGTTGTGCTAAATACATTGAATGATTAAAGAAAGTAAACATGTTAGTGCATGTAAACTCACTTGTTTTGAGAAAAACTAAAATAAATAAATAAACGAATATGTCAGCACTGTGGATTAAAGTTCAGTAGAGAATAAATTATCAATGTTTGGTAGATGTAAAACACATTACAGAATCATATATAGTATTATAAATCATGGCATATCAATAGCAAAGTTTTCATCTACTTTTTCCACCTTTTTGTTATCGACAAAGTGAATATGCGTAAAAAAAAAAAAATCCATCCAGTTGGCCTTTTACCGATAGTGTGTGTAATGACACCATCACTAAAAAAACGTAGTCGCATAAGTTTTGATGTATCACTAAAAAATCTGCCCTAAAGTCGTTTCCATACATAATTTCGCCAGTTTACTGCTTACTATTTTCATGAATAACAGGCCTATTACTAAATTAGGAAATATTAATCAGAAGAAGAATTGTGGGACTGCATGTAACTGACTTTATGACGAAGCCCATGGGTTTGGACACAGGGCAGGGCATTCGTCCTATATGCAAAACTTTAGTAGGCCTATCCATAAAAAAGACTGGTACAGCAAAATGTTCGGTCATATAGCAACAATCTTTAACGTAGGCCTTGAACAGGCTTGTAGGCTATTTATAAAATTATTTTATTAACAAGTGTCATGTTTGTGATTTTCATTTGTCAAGTAGCCAGATCCTGCCCATGAAATCGTGATTCCCTTTCAGTCGGTCACGTTCGACGTATGTTCTACTTTGAGTGTAACTAAATGAGCCACTAAACAATGCGGTTCACGCATTCCACGCTCCTCCCCGCAGCACGGGTATAAATAAGGAAGTGATGCACCGCATCTTTGCTTCCTGCTTCGGAGCCGAACAACTGCTGCTTCAAGCATTTTGTTGTTTTCTACTAAGAGTTTAATTACTACGAGTTGGAGAGGATGCTCTGGTCTGGTGCGGGTGTGACGGCGTGATTTTTTTTGCACAGACTCAGGGAGGATGAGGAGCAGGTCTTGTTAATTGCGCCGTACTGGCCCAACCGGACCTGGTTCGCCGAACTCTCACTCCTCGTGACAGCCCCTCCTTGGCCCATTCCTCTGAGGAAGGACCTGCTTTCTCAGAGACGGGGCACTCTATGGCACCCGCGTCCAGACCTCTGGAAACTCCATGTCTGATCCCTGGACGGGACACGGAGGTTCTAGGTGGCCTACCACAGTGATGGTAGACACCATCACTTCTGCTAGAGCTCCCTCTACGAGGCGCCTCTATGGGTTGAAGTGGAACCTGTTCGTTGAATGGTGTACTTCCCGCCGGGAAGACCCCCGAAAGTGTTCGGTTAGAGTCGTGCTTTCCTTCCTGCAAGATGAGTTAGAGCAAAGGCTGTCTCCCTCCACCCATAAAGTGTACATCGCAGCAATTGCGGCGTATCATGACTCAGTCGAAGGCGAGTCCTTGGGAAAGCACAACCTAATCATCTGGTTCCTCAGAGGTGCGAGGAGGCTAAATCCTTCTCGTCCTAACTCGTTACCCTCTTGGGACCTATCTCTCCCTTTGAGCCTTTGCAGTCCATAGAGTTAAAAATCCTGTCCATGAAGACAGTGCTCTTGACGGCATTGGCCTCCATCAAGAGGGTAGGGGACCTGGACGCATTTTCGGTCAACGAATCATGCCTGGAATTCGGGCCGGCCAACTCTCACGTTGTCCTGAGACCCCGGCCTGGATACGTGCCCAAGGTTCCTACCACTCCCTTCAGGGACCAGGTAGTGAACCTGCAAACGCTGCCTTCGGAGGAGGCAGACCCAGCCGTAGCTTTGCTCTGTCCCGTCCACGCCTTGCGGGCTTACGTGGATAGAACGCAAGCAGAGGTTAGCCCACTGGATAGTGGATGCTATCGTCTTGGCTTATCAGTCCCAAGACGTGCCTTGCCCGTTCGGGTTGCGAGCGCACTCAACTAGAAGTGTAGCTTCCTCTTGGGCGTTAGCTCAAGGCACCTCGCTGACAGATATCTGTAGAGCTGCGGGCTGGGTGACACCTAACACGTTTGCTAGATTCTATAGCCTCCGTGTAGAGCCGGTATCTTCCCGTGTACTCATCCCCAGTGGCCAGTAGCACGAATGACCCATTCTAGTGTTGGCTTGCAACGCCACTCCCGCCCACTGGGCTGGATACGTGCGTTTCTTGACTCCAGTAGTGTTCCCCAGAAATGGCTAACCTTGTTGAGTTCCTCCGTCACCCTCGGCAGTCAGACGTTGCGGAGCGTCTGATGCCAGGCCTACACTCGTATGCATGTGGAACGTGTGTTAGGCTGGGTATCCATATGTAGTGGTCCCCACGGCGACCCCATATGTGTATTCTTCCACGGTACAGCTACCCTACTCGGCTAGCCCGTGTCTTTCCCTTGACAGAGCTCGCTCTGTCGTCTCTGGTAGGTGTTCTTCCCCCCTAGAAATTAGGTTGGAACCACCCCAGAGACTGCCATATGTTGTACTACCCTGCTTGGCTAGTCCATATGTGTACTGCCACCTCTCCTTCCTTAGAAGGATGCGGCTTCCGCAGCATTCCCTCTATGAGACGGGCACGCTTTTCCCAGCGTTATCCAATAGTCACACTGAGTGGTCTTGCAGAGCAGCAGTGGCTGACCTTCTCTGCCGTACGTCGAACGTGACCGACTGAAAGGGAACATCTCGGTTATGTATGTAACCCTCGTTCCCTGAAGGAGGGAACGGAGACGTACGTCCCGTCACCACAGGTGCTGTACCTCCGCTGATCGGCCGAGTCACTAGTTTGGCTCCTTCAGGGAACGAGGGTTACATACATACATATTTTCCTCTTAATTTTTGTAACAAAACTTTATTATATATTAAATTGTAGGCTCTATATTTTTATTAACAAGTGTCATATATATATATATATATTAAAAAAATGTTACTTCGTTATGAAGACTATTTTGATCAATAGCTACTTGATCAGCAATATCAGAAACGGGCGCAGCTTTTATTTTTCTGATGAATTTTTATGTGATTATAAAAAAACAGACAAAATTACAAAAATAAGGATGAATGATGTTTGAGGGGTAACACTTATTAACTAATAAAATAATATAATTTACAATTTACTAGGCTAATATTAATATAATAGATTTAATGCGCCTTTGAACTACAGAAAAACTGCTTTAACGGGAGCAACGCCACAAGCGCGGACGCTATAGTCAAGTCAAGTCACCTTTATTTATATAGCGCTTTTTACAATGCCGATTGTTTCAAAGCAGCTTCACAGTGTTAACAGGAAAATAATGCAACAGAATTTGATTCGGCTGTACAGCTGCTCTGGAGAAAACGGTGATGTCATCCAGCTCATTTCAATTATCATATAGTGTCAATGCGGGCAGATCAGTAATATAGTTGAAAATGTAGTGTCCCCAACTGACAGTGTCAAACAGTGTAGAACAAACAGTGTATGATTATGATTCTGGCAACATTACAGGTCAGAAGTCATATTAGATCAATAGATATTCGTCGGATTATTTGAAAGATCGGAGTCGTCACGCCGGGGACGGGTTTAATGAGGATGTCGTGTCGATGCGGCATTTACGGGGGGAGTTTAATCGCCACGGCCTCTGCAGACACTTCAGGGATATGGTCGTCATGTCCAGGCTAAGGTCCACCATCTGGTCTGGATACGGCCTGGATCCGGCCGACTGCAGTAAACCTCGGGATAAACAGAGAGACTAACATTAGCGTAGATGCCATTCTTCTTATGATGTAACGAGTACATCAGGTGTTATGGGAAGTGTTCCCGGTTCCGGCTGACCTAGTTAATGCAGCCTAAAACAATCATTTAACTGATTTGAATAATATAAATTAAAAATGTTTTATGTGTATGCCATAGTAAAGAGATGTGTTTTTAGTCTAGATTTAAACTGACAGAGTGTGTCTGCTTCCCGAACAATGCTAGGAAGACTGTTCCAGAGTTTAGGTGCTAAATAGGAAAAGGATCGACCGCCTGCAGTTGATTTTGATATTCTAGGTATTATCAACTGGCCAGAATTTTGAGACCGCAATAGACGTGATGGAGTATAATGCGTTAGGAGCTCGCTCAAGTACTGGGGCGCTAAACCATTTAGTGCTTTGTAATTTGTAATTAGTAATTAGCAAGATTTTAAAATGTATACGATGTTTAATAGGGAGCCAGTGCAGTGTTGACACTATGTGGCTATAGGCTAATTCTGTCATGTGACACCACATTTATTTGCGTTAAAACCCTTTTTCTCGACAAAAAGTTTTTGCGACATTTGAAGTATCGACATCGAATTTATACGCTAAAGTTAAACAGAAAAAGATTGTGTCAACATTTGCAAAAAATTATCGATAATTGTCATTTCCATCAGCTATATCGGTAAACATTTTGATGCGCTAAACCTTTTTTCGCAAAAAAATCCTTCATTGGAAACCTGGCTACTGAGGCTGTACAGTGACAGTAAAACAAACATTTTTAAATGAAGAGGCTTTTTAAAATACATTTTCGACATTTCAACAATTGAGATTCAGATTCCACATCCAGGAATGAGTTCTCATCTGAAATAAAGAATATCAACACAAGACAGTGGTGAATTACAGACTCGCTGGCAAGAGCAAACAAGGGCAACTTAGGAGTTTTATGGCTAGACCTGGCAAATGCTTATGGCTCCATTCCACATAAGCTGGTGCAATACTAACTAACTAACTAAGTACCACATCCCCATCAGAATCAAAGACCTCATCAACAATTATTACAGCAATTTCAGGATGAGGGTCTCTTCAGGAGCAATGACATCATGCGGGCACAAGGTTGAGATCGGGATCATTACAGGGTGTACTATTTCTGTGACACTGTTCTCCCTAGCCATGAATATGTTTACTAAGTCTGCTGAACCAGAGAGTAGAGGACCCAGGACAAATTCTGCCCAGCGACAACCACCCATCAGGGCCTTTATGGATGACCTTACAGTCACAGAATCAGTCCCGGGATGTCGGTGGATTCTACAAGGCCTACAGAAGCTGGTGAAGTGCATTTTAAACCAGCCAAATCAAGATCATTGGTACTGAAGAAAGGGAAGGTTAACTACTATCTCCGAAATGCCAGTCAAGACCCTAGGCAAGGTGTCTGACAGCTCTTTGAGGGACACAAGATCTATCCAGGACACCTGCATAGAGTTGGATTGCTGGCTGAAATCTGTAGACAAGTCTGGCCTGCCTGCAAAGTTCAATGCCTGGGTGTACCAGCACAGCATTCTCCCTAGAATCCTGTGGCCCCTTCTTGTATATGCAGTGCTGATTTCAACAGTTGAGATCTTGGAGAGGAAAGTCAGTAGCTACCTCAGGAGACGACTGGGGCTGCCGAAGAGCCTAAGCAGCATCATGCTTTATGGACATCAAAACAACCCTTTAGAGTCTTAGAGAAGAAGTTTAAAGTAATAAAATCTAGAGAAGTGGTACAATACAGGGACTCAAGAGATCCAAAAGTAGCAACTGCAAGGATCCAAGTGAGGACTGGCAGGAAATGGAGGGCAGAAGAGGCTGTTAAGGAGGCTGTTAGGTTGCGGCACAGGAGACTGGTGTAAGTGGTTACACGAGGCAGAGCGGGGCTGGGATCCTTTCCGGTGGCACACATCAACAACAGTAGAGGAAAGGAACTGCCTTGTTTGGGAAGAGGTGAGAGCAACTGTGCAGGATCCTGCAGGGCAGTGGGAATGAAACAACAAGGAGCTTGGACAAGATGGGTGAATGCGATAGAGAGGAGTGTCACATGGACAGAGCTTTGGAAGGCTGAGCCACACCGCACAAAATTTCTCATCCAGTCAACGTACGATGTTCTGCCAAGCCCATCAAATCTGCACCTATAGGGGAAAGCAGAGTCACCAGCATGCCTACTGTGCTCCAAGCCTACAGAGAGCTGGGTATTGAAGGAGTGAGCAAGAGGGCAGCTATCCAAGCAGCAGATAAGGATTCAAGGTGGCTGTGGCTCAAGAGAGGAAAGCCATGGAGTGCTAAGTAGCAAGCCAGCTGGACACAAGCTGTGGTCTGATCAGCCCCAGCTGGGTCACCTGGAGGAAAACACCTGATGATTCCAGGAACATCACTGAAGATGTGTCCAGCGGCATCAGAAGATGTATGTGTACTACACTACACTCAAATAAATAGATGACAGAGTTTTCATTTTTGGGTGAACTGTCCCTTTAATGTCTTTGAAATGACAACAGTATGTTTTATTTGACCAATCATTTGCTAAGAGCAAGGAAATTTAAGACATTTAGGAAACAATAAAGACACATCTGATGATTTTCTCAAAAGTTGAATAAATTCATTAATAAATGTAAACTAAAGAAAATTGTTGGTTCAGTAAAATAAGCAATTTGTTCTGTGTTGGGAATTTAGTCCTGTTCATAAATATTAACTCAGTCAGTCAGTCTCTTCATCTTACTTCATCATCATTAGAATTTAATGACAGATAAATGTCTTGACTCATAAACAGCTTGTCCGACATATATATTATTGGCACAGAATATTATTCTATGACTGAAACCTATGAATCAAATTTTTCAATTTTTTTTAAATCAAAATTTTTCTACTTTCAATTTTAAATCGAAGGCTACAGTGACGGGTAGGTTTAGAATCAGTGTTTGGTGTAGGCAGTCATTACCGTGATTGACATGACCAATAAAATCTTGAGAATCGGCTGCAGGGCGGAGTTTCCGCTGAACTAGTTTGGAGGGGAAAAAAATCACGCTATTGGTGTTGTAATTTTGCAGTGTAAATTATTTAATTTGATTGGTAACATTCAGTTTCGTATTATTATAACTGAATTTATTGATCAAATATAAGAATTTGACATGAAAGATGATGCAAAGCCTACATTTAATAAGGTAAATAATGCCCTAAGGTAAATATCACAAATATGCAGATTTAAGTAGGCTACTGTAAAAGCTGATAGAACACTGATAATAGAATATATAGAACCCCCGCGAATGCCCCCCTTGGCCCCTATTAAGGATTTCCTGGAACATCATAAGTTATATTACTTCTGTGAGGCATATTTGGAGTTTCTGCAAGAAAGTATGAATGACATAAATATATGGTGTTTTTTTGTTTGTTTTTGCGCTCAGTAATGCTCACGCCATCCTATTTTACAGTGCATTTGTTTTACAATATATATTACATTCTCAGGGATGATAATAATAATAATAATATAAAACAACCTATTCTAATTGTTTTCTGAACTTTCAAAGTGCACTAGATTGATGCATTTAACTTTAAAATGTAGAAACTTTTCTTACCACTGGATGACCTTAACCGCACAGTAGTCTCACAAAATCCTGTGGGAAACAATGGATCCATTTTTAACCATTAATAAGCTAGTCGTTAGTCTAGCAGTAATATGTATTACAATCTCAATGGACCAATAGTTTCGTGTGCTGTAACTACTTTAAAAAAAAGAAAATCTGTCATTTCCTATGTACACTCTGCTTAATTGGCTTTTTTATTTGAAGGTTTTATTTATATTTTACAGTCAACTGTAGAGTGAAGGGGGAGAGTTTTTACAGGTAAAATTTTAAATAATAAGTATGCTAAAATACTCTATCCAGATATGGGTCTTCCTGATATTCTCGGTTATCTTCTGAAATAATAAACATTAACACCCATTCAATACATCTTACTGTGACTTACAGGAATAATACTCACTTCGACGTTTAATATATTTCCTCAGCAGATAAAAAACAAGAACAATGATGGCAAGAACAACTAAAGCAACTATAAATCCAATGAGCGCCGGCAGCAGGACGTTCACTTCATCTGCCACAGAAAAACAGAAATACATCATTCATAAACATGTAGTTCAGTTATGATGAAGCACATGTAACACTAATAATGAGGTGATCTTCTGAAAGCTAGTTTCCTGTATGGATGATGATGTTACCCCAGCGGATGATGAGCGGGTCAGTCAGACTCTGGTGCTCCACCACACACTGATACTGAGATCTTTCAGACGGCAGGATCTCCAGGCTCTTCATCAGCTGAAAGGATCCGTCTGCGTTCGGTCTGATTCCATCTGAGTTCAGCTGCTCATCAGGTAACGGCGTCTGATCGTGTCTGATCTCCATCTGCACATGTTTAGGGTAGAAGCCTGTGGCCAAACACACCAGCAGCTGCTTGACTGAAGATCCAGACGCTTTTACAAAAAAGTAAGCTTTAGAACATGCTGTAAAACAAACAGACGTTATTAATTAAAATAATACACCAGAATGAAAGAATGCATTCAATAGAATCTAATGCAAACTCACATTTCATGATGATCTTTCCCTCTCGCTGAAGGCCAGTGAATCTGGTTAACGTCTCCACACATTTCCTCTCCAGGCTGGAAACTGATTCTCTGTCCCATGTGACGTTATGGTCAAGGACTAAAGGCTTCCAGTGCATTGAGAGGTCAAAGGTCAAGGTCTGGCCATCATAGGCGTATTCATCAGTGCCTTGAAAAAACATCACTGAGCCATCAGAGCGACGCTCAACTGTACAGCCGTGCCTCCACTGAAGAACATGAAGATCTGAAGAAACACACAAATTGTAATCTTTTTAGAATTATATAAATATTACAAGTAGAGCATAACTTTAATAATGTGAACAAATATTTTGAAACGCACATCAGATGTATAAAAAGTGTATTTGCAGGTCACAGTACATTTTCTACATGGCATAACATTTACTCTCTTAAATCAAACTTATCATGTTCTAAAATATATTGTATGCTAGGATTTCTGGAATGAGGAAGAAATAAGAAACTTGTTAAAACAAAAAAAGAAACAAAGTTTAAACATAACACCACCCAAATAATAAATCTTAAGTGAAATAAATGAATTAAACATGATTACAGTATTCTGTACCAAACTTTACAGCTTTCTCTCAACACAACTCTTTTGTCCATAAACACATTTACTGTATGAATGCGTTATATAATCCACTAGAAGTGAAAGTAACGTTTCACAGAAAAATACCACTTACCACTCTGAGAAGGCAAAATAGCAGAAATCAGGAGAACTTGAACTGAGTACATATTGCAGATTTTTGTGTTTCGCTTTGATTGTGTAACCGCAGAATATCCGCATGTGCACGTACTTTTACGTGTTTGCATTTAAAGCGGTAGAACCTAGAACTGATTATGCGATTTTCTTCGAAAATGTATATTTTATTATTATTATTATTCAAGAAACACTAACATTATACACTTTTGTTTGAATGCAAATATGACATATATACAGTAACGTATGCAATAAAGCACTATATAAGCCCACAACAGTAAAAGGAAAAAAAGAGAACATACTGTAACTACATAAAAGGTGTTGGGCAGGTATTAGTATAAAAATCAAAATAAGGCTACAACCAGGCATATACATAGAATATATAAAAAATACGTTGTAAAAATGATTACAAACAAATTTTTTTTTTATAGCTTTCTTATTCAGAGTCGAGCGATGCTACACGCATGCGCGATTATTCTCCAGCACTTCACATCTGTCACATCAGTTTTAATTAGCATTTAGTCCACATTTGCAGTTTAAATAAACAATAAATGTCACATGCTTTATCATGTTTATTAAAGGGATAGTTACTCACCCTCAAGTCATCCTAGGTGTGTATGACATTCTTCTTTCAGACGAATACAATCAGAGTTATATAAAAAAAATGTCCTGGCTCTTCCAAGCTTTATAATGGCAGTGAATGGAGGATGAGATTTTTTTAAATTAATTTATACATTATAAAAGATTTTCCAGAAGTTGTTCCTTATTATAAAAGTAATCCATACGGCTCCAGGGGTTAATAAAGGCCTTCTGAAGTGAATCAATGGGTTTGTGTAAGAAAATATCCATATTTAACATGCTATAAAGTAAAATATCTAGCTTCCGGCGAACCACCGTCCGTATTCAATTTACGCAGAAAGTGTAACGCCTCTCGCAGTTTAACTACGTCCGACGTCATCGTCAAGCCAGTTACACTTTTCCGTAAGTTCAGAAGGCCTTTATTAACCCCCGGAGCCATGTGGAGCACTTTTATAATGGATGTTTTCAATACATTTGCATTAAATGCTTAAAATGATAATTTACATCTAAAAACAGAACTGAAAAATGTACACTTTTTCCTGGTAGTGAGGAAGGTTTAATCATCAGCACTACTTTTACACAAGTTGTCTTTCCTGAGGATTTCACATTTGAGCCAAAGGTCGAGTCTGTCATTAGAGTGATGGATGAGTATTTGCTGATTTTTGGGTCTAGCAATGTCTCTGTTTTTTCAGGAAAAGAAATTTGTTAAGTCTTTTTAGAGGATGCAGGAAATCTGTTAAAGAGAAAGAGGAACTGCATAAGAGCAGAACAAACTTTGTAATGCAGCTCTTTTGAACATAAACCAACACATTCATGTCATAAATGATTTAATGAACTGGTTAGTTAACACATTTCTAATACAAACATAGACGATGAACGTCATGCGTTTCAAAAACACTCCTCTAGAGGTGTATGGAGTTCACCCGGATTTTCATGCAACGATGACGATTTTAACGATGTCTTTACTTTCTGGGCCTTGAAAGTGGTAATAACGTTGCAGGCTATCAACGGTCGGAAAGCTCTCGTACTTCATTGAAAATATCTTAATATTTAAGATATTTTCACTAGTGGATCATACCCAGAAGAAGGACCGTTCACTAGCAGATAATACCCAGAACTTTTTTAGATCTGGCGTGCCTGACGCACTACTCAGACGGCTCGAGTGAGCAGGCGAGGGCACGCCTGTCAGCGAACAGTGAGGAATTCACCGTATATGTGGTGCCGCATGGGCGCTGGTGAATAGTGGGTGAGGCATGGACCTCTGAACAATGGTTTTGGGAAGAGGATGATTCCCTGCCCTCGCTGATCCCACCCGACTCTGAATGCCTGCCTTCATCCTTGCTGATTCCGCCCAGCCTCCCTCTCCCGCCTCTTCACCTGATTCTTCTGCCTAGTCTCTGCTCCTCCTCTGCCTCCCCTCGGCGCCGTGGATCCACCTCTGGTTTGCCATGAGCCAGCTCCTCCTGGGCATGTGGATCCCCTGGCACTGCCTCCAGCCGCTGAGCCTGTCACTTCACCTCGCCCTGACTCCTCCTCCTTTGCTCCTTCCTCTCTCGGCTTCACCAAGGACCATCGGCCTTACGGCTCCACATAGCTCCCTCAGACCACTGGCTTAGGTCAGATGGTGCCCCTTCTACGCCACGGACCTACGAGACGTCTGCTGCCCTCTCTCTCTCCACCCCTATGGCTCCATTTGGCTCCGCCCTCCCTCCGGCCTCGTCTCGGCCCTCAATCGCTCCAGTTCTGCCTCAGCCCTCCGGTACCCCCAGTTCCACCTTGGGTGGTTATTGCTGCAGCTCCGTTGCGGCCTCCGAAGCCTTCAGAGTTGGTCGGATCCATCTGCGCCTAGGGCTCTACCACCATCAGCTCTGTCGACATCAGTTGTCCCCGTGGTCTCATCAAGGAGATCCCCGCCATGGATCCTCACTCCTACACCACTGCCGTGGGTCTCCATCCTGGCTGGGCTCCGGGCTTCTCCCACTATCTGCATTACCCTGGTTTCTCCTGTTATCACCTCCCCCAGTTTTCTGTCCTCAACCTACTGCACCCCTGCAGGGGCCGTCGGCTCTCAAACACACACACATTCAGAATAACACACTCACACAATCATTTACTGCTGCTGTGATCTGTTATTGACATGAGAAACTCAATCTGATCACATCTGCATGACGGAGAGAAAGAAACAACAGAGAAAAACAAACTTAAATTCTGAATCAAAATCACATTCTGCCCTCCTCATGCATGAAATATTGACAGTCAATCACTGGTCATTTTAACCGAGATCTGCATAGTTTCAGAGTTCCAGCTACTCAAAGACACATCAATGAAATCTTCAATTATATTTATTGATATGATTCCTGTAAACACTGACACACATGTGAAATAAACCCATATATTGCTCACATGAGATACTATAAGTACATGATGCTACTTTTGGTTACGTTTAGTAGGACACTACACAATATAGATGATTTCAAAGCTACATACACAGAATAAAAGCCAAAACCCTTTAATAGCATGAAAGTTCTTGGCGCTCAGGTTCATGCTGCCCTCTGCTGGTTACAATAAGAAGTAAACACAGTATTAATATGTTCCATTGATAAAAGCTCTTGAATAACATGAGACAAAGACACAAACCTCTTACTTAATACTGTCCTGTGGTTTGGTTCATCTCTGCTCCGATTGAGAGAAAACATTAAATCTACAGTAAAATCATTCAAACTGGCACCTGTAGGCTACATGACAGGCAGAAAGATAACTCTACTGCATACTGTAAAAATACTTTTAGGCAAGACTAAGACAATATATTTACCATTGTTTAAAGAACAAAAAAATAATTTGTAAAGAAGCGCATTGAATACAAGATCGTACAGGCAACGTACAATACGAAAAAGAGTGCAATGTGCCGATAAAGTATTTTAGACCATATTTCACTATAAAGTGCAACATTGTTAAAGAGTTTATTTATTACCCTGATGACTTTTCCTGAACTAGAAAACACTATTTTAGCTCATGAAAAATGGGGGCAAAAACAAAAGTTGCGTTTATAATTTTGTTCAGTATATATATATATATATAAACACAAATAATTTGAAGAGATTACTGACTACTGATCTTACTTGGCGGTGGTAACAGCAGGGCATTCTGGGTAACGGTGTTCTGATCTGTGTCTTCTCTCTCCATGGCTGAAAAAAAAAATCACATCCAGTGTCTGTCTGACAAAAAATAAAAGCTATTAAACCCATTTGAACTCACCAAAGTCAGCCAGAGAGATGATTTTGGAGCCCATTGCACCTAGAAAAGTCACGAAGGACACGTTCAGTGAGTGAGATGAAGAATCAGCGTCAGATAATAAGAGATGAATTCAGATGTTCTGACCTCGAGCTGCTGCTGGAGTCGCTTCAGTGTCACAAAGACTTTGAGTGTCATGAAGCTCCTCAGCTGAAAACTAACTTAACTTTAGAGACGGTCCCTAAATGTGCGAACATGTGCTTCTAATGTCATTGTCAAGTTAACTGTATGCCAGTATATCACTGGGAAACGCTTAGCGTGAAACTTTGTGCGTTATGTTCATATTCTGAGTCTACCTGCTTGCCTGTAGCCTATATAGTATAGCCTACATCCCCAATAAGGTGCGAGTTTGGTCTTTTATATCACTTTATTAAGCTATTTTAAGCGTCCTGAGGCAGGGGAGTCCTGGAGTATGATGAACTGGGGGCAGCACAGCTCCGCGATATAAAGTTAAGGAAACTAAACAGCCGATAGAAATATATGTCTACCTCAGATCTAACGTTTGATCTGTACGTCAGCATCGGGGAATAACATTATAATCTCGTTCATGGTAGAGAAAGCTGCTTACATGTCCAAAAGTAACCGTGAAGACTTAAATGTAAACACAGCTTTTGTGTCTTTATCAGCTTTTCCATATACTGGTCCTGATAATCCTCACCTCCATTTCTGTAAATCCGTTTATGAATGAATGACTCTCTCTACCTGTTGCTCTGGTCTTCGTCAACAGCCGCTTGCACCGCCTGCTGGTGAGGTGGACTAACAGCAGATGGAGATTATGCTCGGTAATCTACTGCTATTCCTGCAGTTCCCGGATGTGAACTGTTGAATTTTCTGTCGAATTTGTAACACTGAATGTGTGGAAGCGAATTTGTAAAGCGAAATAAAATGGACCTAAAATTGCCTGTATTATAGGTTGTATTTTTAAACAGAATGAATATTTTGGAAGTGAAATCTGAGAGGTGAATATGGATTATTGAATTTTTAATAATGAAAATGTGTGTGAAATGTTTTGAATTGAAATATTCACATCTTAAATATACAACCATGTTGAATTTCAGCCCATAAAAAATGCAAGCCCTAAAAATACAATGCATTAAAATGCAAGCATGGTTAATGCAATGCATATTATTTCAAGTAGTGCAATTCAACAAGCTTTTTTGCTTCAAAAACATTTGGCATTATTTTACTTCCATAGATTCTGGTCCATATTGTCATGATCGTGTCACGCAGTTACAGTAGATTTTTTGGCTGCACATCCATGATGTGAATCTCTCGTTCCAGCACGTCCCAAAGATGCTTGGATTGAGATCTGGTGACTGTGGAGGACATTTGAGTTTAGTGAACTCACTGTCATGTTCAAGAACCCAGCTTGAGATGATTTTAGCTTTGTGACATGGAGCGTTATCCAGGAAGTAGCCATTAGAAGATGAGAACACTGTGGCCATAAAGGGATGGACATGGTCAGCAACAATACTCAGGTCGTCTGTGGTGTTTAAATGATGGTCAATTGGTACTAGTGTGCCAAGAAAATATCCCGCACACCATTACACCACCAGCACCCCCTGAACCACTGACACAAGGCAGGATGGATCCATGCTTTTATGTTGTTTACGGCAAATTCTGACCTTTCCATCTGAATGTTGCAGCTGAAATTGAGACTCATCAGACCAGAAAACATTTTTCCAATTTTTCCGTTTTTCTATAATCCAGTTTTGGTGAGGCCGTGTGAATTGTAGCCTCAGTTTGCTGTTCTCAGCTGACAGGAGTGGCATCGAGTGATTATTTGAGTTACTGTTGCCTTTCTATCAGCTGAACCAGTCTGGTCATTCTTGACCTCTGACATCAACAAAGCATTTTCATCCAAAGAACTGCCGCTCACTGGATATTTTCTCTTTTTCTGACCATCCTCAGTAAACCCTAGAAATGGTTGTGCATCGAAAGCCCAGTAGATCAGCAGTTTCTGATCTGCCATCAACAACCATGCCATGTTCTAAGTTACTTAAATCATCTTTCTTCCCCATTGTTCATTATGAGATGTTTCAACTGTAATTCCTCACCATCAGCATTAACAAGTGTATGTCCATCAACAAACCCATGTGTGTATTTCTAATTTACTGCGGTGCACATGCGGGAACTGTATCAATAACAGCGCATACGTGAGCTCACACCAACGTGAATGACTGATTTAACATTAATGTTTATAAAACAAATCTTGCTCCATCCGTTATCTTTACTCAAAGTAGTAAGAATGAGAGACAATCTGCATTAATAGACACAGTTTTAGGTAATACTGCAGCCCACAGCTGATTTAAAGTAGTATCTCAGTAAGACAGTAATAACGTGAGTTAGCCAGAGACCTACACAATATAAAACAAAAAACGTTCATATTTTGGTTTGTACACCCAGAAGGAAATATATACATCAATAATTAATCATACTTAGAGGTTGTGATTCTGAGGAGCAACAAAAAACACACATATTTCAATATCTTCAGTGGCGTAGTCAGTAAGAACGTAAGGCTCGCGAAATAAGATTTTGACGCCATCGACTTGGGTTCGAATCCGCCTTTTGCAGAGCTTGCTCTTTTCCCATCACATATCACATCGGAAAGGCATTTACTTTCAATAAAAATTAAGAAAATGTTCTAAAAGTGGAAATAAAGTGCCTAACGAAATGTTTAATAATAACAAAAGCATTTATTGGGTAGGGTTAGGGGTCGGTGTAGGGAGGGCTTTTATTGTCCCATTAAGGCGGCATCCATTTAATAATTTTAATTAATATAATCATTTACACTCTATGTTATTATTGCATCCTGTTAATGTACAACAATACTGAGGTGCAAATAGTATGTATCTGTCAAAAAAGTATAAATTGCATGTAACAGAGGTGGAAAGTAACGAATTACATTTACTCGCGTTACTGTAACTGAGTAGTTTTTCTGTGTACTTCTACTTTTTTAAGTAGTTTTAAAAATCTGTAATTTTACTTTTACTTAAGTATGTTTTGTTTGAAGTATTGTACTTCGCTACATTTTAAACCATATCCGTTACTGAGTAAAAATAAATAAATAATACAATGGGGGAAAAAAAATAAAAAAATCGCGCTCCGAAAACTACTGCATTGAATTGAAGGGCGCGCAAAAATGACAGAAAGATGGAGACAGACAAGACAGACGTCAGTGATGCAGACCCAGCTGAAAGTGAAACGCCGTCGCGAACCCCTGGCTAGTATGAAAATACTTTGGATATAGAAAAGAAAAATGCAAAGGAGGAAACACATAGAATATGTTCGGGAACACCATCTCTCTGTGCGGATAAAGGTATGTTTATAACTTAAGGCCGAATGATTTCTGAGATGCAGAGGGAATCCCGGAATCCAGTCATGAAAATTGAATTTACAGTATAACGCAAATATCACGTAAAACACGCAAACTGATGGATGAATGAATACATCGAAAGTAGAGCTGTACAATAAATAAAATCGCGACATGGTCTGTGAATATTAAAGCGCAAAACACTGCTATATAAATATATGATCTGCTTGTTCTGTCTCTGTGTGAATGAGCTGCGCCTGCGTCTACTACATACTCAAATACACGTGATGCTCATGGTGTTTTAACGTCTCACAAACCATATTTGGACATGAACACATACCCATTTCCAGAGCTGATCTGAGTGAACCCCTAATGAGCATTTTCATTTTTTTTATGAATAAAAACCATTGTCAAATACACTCTGAAACAGGTCTTCACTACAACCCGTCAAAATAAACGTTTGGTTTAACTAGAAGTAATTATGACAGAAATATATTGCTATTGTAGGCCTACAATATAATGTACTTGTCAAAATAATGATAATAAGAATAATAATACATAAGTTAAACATAATTTAAGAATATATTTTTTAATCCATGGTTTAATTTAGTAAATCTCTGTTTTGCAGCACTTTGCCAAAAAATAAAAGGATAAAAGTTTGTTACATTTTATTTGATTACCACCGTTTTTGATAATATATTTGTATTAAATCATAAAAAGAAAAATTTCATAGGACTCTATTATTCTTAAACATTTTAATAAATTAATGATAAAAAATAAGTTGTTAATCTAATTCATAATTGATTGAATTTAGTTGATTAGATATGTTTTACTGAAATTTTAATAAACAAAACAAACAAATGGTTTCAAGTTTGTTATAATAAAGCATTTGTTCGACCAAAAAAACCTGTTTTCATTCATTTAACAGCCGTTTATGGTGATAATAATAACCATAATTTAAAAATACAGTTTATTTATTAAATAATTGTTTAATACTGTGATGCTGTGAAACTCTGATGTTTTCTGAGATGGTTATCATATTGGGAAAATCTCATTCTATTACAACCCTACTCGGGAGAGTCCCCCACCCCGCTGTTAAAAAAAGTAACTCAGTAACTTTTACTCTGAGTACATTTTAAATGAACTACTTTTTACTTTTACTTGAGTAGATTTTTAGACCGGTAATTTTAAAGTAATTATTGAAGTAATAGTACTTTTACTTGAGTAGAATATTTTGTTACTCTTTCCACCTCTGGCATGTAATTACTATTTACACATATTGCAAAGAACTGCTACTTTTACATGGTGTGAATAGAATATATCACTATTTTCACTTAGTAAATAGCATCTACAGCTATTTGCACTTAGTGTAAATATCATCTATCACTAAGAAAATATGCTATTTTCACTTAGTGTAAATAGAATCTAGTTACTATTTACACGGTGTAAATAGCATCTATGCACTTAGTGCAAATAGCCGCTGACTTTATGAATATCGTGTTGAACTCGCTGAGATTGGAGAAGCAGTAATCAGTCAAATGAAGGGAACACAGCAAAAGTTTGGGATTATACTGCTGTGGTATCATGGAAAAGATGAATTTTAACCACTGATTCTTCAGTCTCATCCTTTGGAAGTGAAAATAAACCTAAAGCTACAGCAAGATGTCCTGTCCACGCAGAACGTAGGCGAGCATTATGCTAATTATGACTTGTGAACTTCACGTAAATAGATTTGAATTCCAAACGACTCGTTTAAGCTGTTCAGAGTCGACTCTTTCTTTTGAGATAAAATAACTTTATGATGCACACTCAGCTTTACAACTTTGCAGACTGTTTACATTCACATACAGCTCTATTACACACTGCATGAAAGGTCATTTTCAAAAATCCGTTAGACCCTTTTCACATTTCCGGGTTTCTCAGAGCGGAAGTCGTCATAGTTGGGTTAACTTTTATAGCGGTGAATGAGAGTATTCATTAAATATATTTTTTGTGTGCCCATTTGCTCAAATAGCAAAAGAAAAACTCAAATAGCAAAAGAAAAAGTTGTGATTTTACAACTTTCAAAAAGAGGGAAAAAATAGAGTGAGATTGATAACGGCAGTGAAAAGAGAGAAAGATGTTAATTTTTACCGTCACTCCCATAGACGCTGTATTAGAAACACCCTCACAGCAGCGGTAACTTGTTTTTTGTAATTTGATGCAAAAGTAATAAAATACAAAGTATTAGTGTTATAAATGTATATACATTTTTAAAAAAATGAAAATACAAAAAACGTTGCAGGATTTACGATATTGATGACCGTTAAAACGCGTCATCACAGTCTGTGAAAAGGGTCTATATGGGGCACTTTAAATAAGAATACAAATGTATTTATTTTAAACGATATAAATAAATTTAATAAATAAATAATACATCTAACAGCGCAGTACTATAGTGAGTAGAAACAAAAATGTAATAATGTAATGTAATAATATTTTACATATTTATAATATTCATTTTTCACAGTGAATCGAGTCTTTCCACATGTGCACTGACGCTGTCTGTACAGCAGTGGGCAGCATTGTGTTATTTACCATCATCTCCATGTGAATTAGTGTGAATGTCCAACATTCCCAAACACTCCATCCAAAGATCACTTTATTATCCAGATTATAGCTGGTCACGCAGAGTTACATAAACTGGCACTGATTACAACTACTCATGTGACTGTAGTTTGGCTCAGGGCTCAACCTTAATTACATCGGCTTAATCTGAATCTCACACTTCAATAAACCAAATCCAAAAACCACAGCTAAATCAGACCACATCCTTCACCTACTTTGGAACTAGGCCTGTACTTTGGACTGTACAAACTTCAACAGATAATAAGGATGCTGTTTTAACTGGATATCTGTCTATTTTTACTTCCTTCTATTTCCTTTCTTTCATTTGATCGACATATGAATTACCTGCTTTTCATAAAATCACTTCTGAAAGACACTAGTGGGTGGAAATTAAAATGATTAATCGGGTAAACAAATCAGAAATAGTCAGGAATTCATTTCCCCCTCTTTATTTCCCGTTGACATGCAGCGAACTATATGGTAAAAGTTTGAAAATATAAATAAAACACCTTCAATGGTGCAATGGAATGAAGAAAACTTCATTGTTTGCTCTCATTATCAGCTAAATCTAATATTTACAGTCATTGTGTGTTCACTATTTGTTGAGAGTCATTCTTTATTGAATTGTTGATATGGATTGTTATATATTAACCCTTATCCAAACACAAACTGTGAAGAAATAACATCCAAAAACAGATTCATCCAAATGCTGGTGCTAAAAAGAATTATTTCTTTATGTTTCGTTTGCATTTCAGAGATTTCAGAATCTGAAAAGAAATATTATCCAAGCAGTTCTGAGAGACATGAGATCTCGAGACACACGTGAGATTTCTGCCGTCTTTTTAATCTGAGAAGCAAAAGATTTCTGTTTGTTCTCCATTTCATCTAATTGCTGTCTATGAGAAATAAACAATGATATCTGTGTCATCTGATGTCAGAAACATGTGAGCTGTTCATCGATAGACATAAGGTTTATGACGAATGATAAGAATTACAAGATTTGGATGAGGGTGAACTTTGTTCATTTTTACACAACAGGCCAAAAATAATGTCTGCCATGCAAATGTAACTTAAAATGGTAACGTGTATTAGATACAGAGGGTGTTTTATTAAATATCTCACTGTTAAATGATTATCATTATATATATATATATATATACACTCACCTAAAGGATTATTAGGAACACCTGTTAAATTTCTCATTAATGCAATTATCTAATCAACCAATCACATGGCAGTTGCTTCAATGCATTTAGGGGTGTGGTCCTGGTCAAGACAATCTCCTGAACTCCAAACTGAATGTCAGAATGGGAAAGAAAGGTGATTTAAGCAATTTTGAGCTTGGCATGGTTGTTGGTGCCAGACGGGCCGGTCTGAGTATTTCACAATCTGCTCAGTTACTGGGATTTTCACGCACAACCATTTCTAGAGTTTACAAAGAATGGTGTGAAAAGGGAAAAACATCCAGTATGCGGCAGTCCTGTGGGCGAAAATGCCTTGTTGATGCTAGAGGTCAGAGGAGAATGGGCCGACTAATTCAAGCTGATAGAAGAGCAACTTTGACTGAAATAACCACTCGTTACAACCGAGGTATGCAGCAAAGCATTTGTGAAGCCACAACACGCACAACCTTGAGGCGGATGGGCTACAACAGCAGAAGACCCCACCGGGTACCACTCATCTCCACTACAAATAGGAAAAAGAGGCTACAATTTGCACGAGCTCACCAAAATTGGACAGTTGAAGACTGGAAAAATGTTGCCTGGTCTGATGAGTCTCGATTTCTGTTGAGACATTCAGATGGTAGAGTCAGAATTTGGCGTAAACAGAATGAGAACATGGATCCATCATGCCTTGTTACCATTGTGCAGGCTGGTGGTGGTGGTGTAATGGTGTGGGGGATGTTTTCTTGGCACACTTTAGGCCCCTTAGTGCCAATTGGGCATCGTTTAAATGCCACGGCCTACCTGAGCATTGTTTCTGACCATGTCCATCCCTTTATGACCACCATGTACCCATCCTCTGATGGCTACTTCCAGCAGTATAATGCACCATGTCACAAAGCTCGAATCATTTCAAATTGGTTTCTTGAACATGACAATGAGTTCACTGTACTAAAATGGCCCCCACAGTCACCAGATCTCAACCCAATAGAGCATCTTTGGGATGTGGTGGAACGGGAGCTTCGTGCCCTGGATGTGCATCCCACAAATCTCCATCAACTGCAAGATGCTATCCTATCAATATGGGCCAACATTTCTAAAGAATGCTTTCAGCACCTTGTTGAATCAATGCCACGTAGAATTAAGGCAGTTCTGAAGGCGAAAGGGGGTCAAACACAGTATTAGTATGGTGTTCCTAATAATCCTTTAGGTGAGTGTATATACAGTGGGGAGAACAAGTATTTGATACACTGCTGATTTTGCAGGTTTGCCCACTTACAAAGCATGTAGAAATCTGTAATTTTTATCATAGGTACTCTTCAACTGTGAGAGACGGAATCTAAAACAAAAATCCAGAAAATCACATTGTATGATTTTTAAATAATTAATTTGCATTTTATTGCATGACATAAGTATTTGATACATCAGAAAAGCAGAACTTAATATTTGGTACAGAAACCTTTGTTTGCAATTACAGAGATCATACGTTTCCTGTAGTTCTTGACCAGGTTTGCACACACTGCAGCAGGGATTTTGGCCCACTCCTCCATACAGACCTTCTCCAGATCCTTCAGGTTTCGGGGCTGTCGCTGGGCAATACGAACTTTCAGCTCCCTCCAAAGATTTTCTATTGGGTTCAGGTCTGGAGACTGGCTAGGCCACTCCAGGACCTTGAGATGCTTCTTACGGAGCCACTCCTTAGTTGCCCTGGCTGTGTGTTTCGGGTCGTTGTCAAGACCCAGCCACGACCCATCTTCAATGCTCTTACTGAGGGAAGGAGGTTGTTGGCCTAGATCTCGCGATACATGGCCCCATCCATCCTCCCCTCAATACGGTGCAGTCGTCCTGTCCCCTTTGCAGAAAAGCATCCCCAAAGAATGATGTTTCCACCTCCATGCTTCATGGTTGGGATGGTGATCTTGGGGTTGTACTCATCCTTCTTCTTCCTCCAAACACGGCGAGTGGAGTTTAGACCAAAAAGCTCTATTTTTGTCTCATCAGACCACATGACCTTCTCCCATTCCTCCTCTGGATCATCCAGATGGTCATTGGCAAACTTCAGACGGGCCTGGACATGCGCTGGCTTGAGCAGGGGGACCTTGCGTGCGCTGCAGGATTTTAATCCATGACGGCGTAGTGTGTTACTAATGGTTTTCTTTGAGACTGTGGTCCCAGCTCTCTTCAGGTCATTGACCAGGTCCTGCCGTGTAGTTCTGGGCTGATCCCTCACCTTCCTCATGATCATTGATGCCCCACGAGGTGAGATCTTGCATGGTGCCCCAGACCGAGGGAGATTGACCGTCATCTTGAACTTCTTCCATTTTCTAATAATTGCGCCAACAGCTGTTGCCTTCTCACCAAGCTGCTTGCCTATTGTCCTGTAGCCCATCCCAGCCTTGTGCAGGTCTACAATTTTATCCCTGATGTCCTTACACAGCTCTCTAGTCTTGGCCATTGTGGAGAGGTTGGAGTCTGTTTGATTGAGTGTGTGGACAGGTGTCTTTTATACAGGTAACAAGTTCAAACAGGTGCAGATAATACAGGTAATGAGTGGAGAACAGGAGGGCTTCTTAAAGAAAAACTAACAGGTCTGTGAGAGCCGGAATTCTTACTGGTTGGTAGGTGATCAAATACTTATGTCATGCAATAAAATGCAAATTAATTATTTAAAAATCATACAATGTGATTTTCTGGATTTTTGATTTTCCGTCTCTCACAGCTGAAGTGTACCTATGATAAAAATTACAGACCTCTACATGCTTTGTAAGTAGGAAAACCTGCAAAATCGGCAGTGTATCAAATACTTGTTCTCCCCACTGTATATATATATATATAAAAATAATATACACCAATCAGGCATAACATTATGACCCATACGTCCTAATATTGTGTCGGTCCCCCTTTTGCTGCTAAAACAGCCCTGACCCGTCGAGGCATGGACTCCACTAGACCCCTGAAGGTGTGCTGTGGTATCTGGAATCAAGATGTTAGCAGCAGATCCTTTAAGTCCTGTAAGCTGCGAGGTGGGGCCTCCATGGATCGGACTTGTTTGTTCAGCACATCCCACAGACGCTCGATTGGATTGAGATCTGGGGAATTTGGAGGCCAAGTCAACACCTCAAACTCATTGTGCTCCTCAAACCATTCCTGAACCATTTTTGCTTTGTGTCAGGCGCATTATCCTGCTGAAAGAGCCACAGCCACCAGGGAATACCGTTTCCATGAAAGGGTGAACATGGTCTGCAACAATGCTTAGGTAGGTGGTACGTGTCAAAGTAACATCCACATGGATGGCAGGACCCAAGGTTTCCCAGCAGAACATTGCCCAAAGCATCACACTGCCTCCGCCCGCCATAGTGCATCCTGGTGCCATGTGTTCCCCAGGTAAGCGACGCACACGCACCCGGCCATCCACGGGATGTAAAAGAAAACGTGATTCATCAGACCAGGCCACCTTCTTCCATTGCTCCGTGGTCCAGTTCTGATGCTCACGTGCCCACTGTTGGCGCTTTCGGTGGTGGACAGGGGTCAGCATGGGCACCCTGACTGGTCTGTGGCTATGCAGCCCCATACGCAACAAACTGCGATGCACTGTGTATTCTGACACCTTTCTATCAGAACCAGCATCAACTTCTTGAGCAATTTGAGCTCCAGTAGCTCGTCTGTTTGATCGGACCACACGGGCCAGCCTTCGCTCCCCACGTGCATCAGTGAGCCTTGGTCGCTGGTTCTCCACTGTTCCTTCCTTGGAGCACTTTTGATAGATACTGACCACTACAGACCGGGAACACCCCACAAGAGCTGCAGTTTTGGAGATGCTCTGACCCAGTCGTCTAGCCATCACAATTTGTCCCTTGCCAAACTTGCTCAAATCCTTACACTTGCCCATTTTTCCTGCTTCTAACACATCAACTTTGAGGACAAAATGTTCACTTGCTGCCTAATATATCCCACCCACTAACAGGTGCCGTGATGGAGAGATAATCAGTGTTATTCACTTCACATGTCAGTGCTCATAATGTTATGCCTGATCGGTGTATATATAAATATATATATATATATATACATAAACATACATACACATACATCCATCTGTCCATTCATCCGTCCATCCATTTATTCATCTGTCCATCCATCCATCCGTCCATCCCATCCATCCAATATCTATATTTTGTGTTTCTCCTTTAAATATACTGTATATTTTAACTGAGGTCTCCTGAGGTTTGCAGATGACACACTGTATTTAAAATATACCTGGTGAGTAAAGGTTATTTTAACCTGTAATTGTCCTGCGGTTCTGCTTAGCTCGTCTTGAGGTTTTGAGGTGTGGTTCTCATCAATAGTGCCAGATAAACCTGCTATTTAGAGTTTGACCTGAAGACAACATCACCAGTGACATGTCACGCAACACACACACACACACACACACACACACACACACACACACACTCATAATGCTGAGTAGACTCCTCGTTGCTTGCATAATGTATATGAAATCACAGAGATCATGTCTTCATGCTCTATGAGTGAGATTGTCATATCTACTGTAGGAGTGAATGAGCTCTGGGAGGCAAATATGACATTTAGCATTTGTTTGGATTTATTTACAGGTTTTATTATTATAAAACATAACACTGCAAAGATCCAAATGTACAAAAAAGCTCCATTAAAGTATCATAAAACTAGTCCATAATCATTTACTACAGTCTTCTAAATCTATATGATGCATCTTGACATGATGATAAATCATGATTTAAATGATTTAAATCAAACCTGTTGCATTTATACCAGTGAATGATGACAAAAATTCTAATTCATAAACTAGCAGAATTTAGTCATAAGTGTATAAGTGTAACATTATATACTATTATGCTTCAAAAGTGTGTTTGGCTGATATCTTACTTAAAAATATTACAATGCAAAAAAAAAAAACAGAAATAGCCTATATTTACTAATAAAAATACAGCATTTCAATTCAAAGACAGTAGCTACATTAAAGGCTGCATATCTCATCCGTGAATTTATGATTCATATAGATGCAAAATTAATCTATAAAATATGCAAAAGTTTTCTTTGCTTTAAGGTGCACAGAGTTGATTTCGCAGGCTTAATGTAATTTAAAAATACTACAAATATTTTGGAAACACTTCACAATAAGGAGTGTTAACATTAGTTAACATGAACCAACAATGAAAAATACTTATGAAGCATTAATTCATCAGCATAACAGTGGAGACTATGCATGTTTTCTAATAATATTACCAAGAGTTTATATTGAATGTATATTGAAAATAGCAGACGGCCTAGAACCAGTGTTAATTTTGACAGCAAATTTTGATTTAGTTTTAGTCATATTTTAGTTACCTGAATTGTTTTTAGTTTTAGTCTAGTTTTAGTCGACTAAATCTAATGAGTTTAGTTAAATTGTAATGCATTAATTGAGCATTTAAGCATTACATAAGACTGTTACATGAATACGTCAAAACTGACATTTTGACATAATTGTGTTTTTGACCGTTCAAGCGCAAAAATACACGAAAGAGAGGTCAATTCACTTCTTCTTCTTTTTTTTTAAACATCTATATAGTTTTTATAATGTTGTATTTCTGTTTTAGTTAGTATATCAGGTTAAGCTAAAGCTTCAAATAAGTTTGTTTATTTTTTTATTTCAGTTAACATTTATTTAATTTCAAGTAATGAATATTTTTAATGTTTTTAGTTAACTATTATAACCCTGATACTTTATTGAATAATGTGTCAAATAATGTTCTTAGTCTTTCCTCCTGACTATGAATTAAATGGGAATGAAATTAAATAGTTTACTGTGTAACCAAAAACGTATATATCATGTGTGACTTTTAATTATTAACAAACTTGAAATACACCGGGACTCTTATTTTGAAATGTCTGCGCCTCTATTGCAGTTGCTCAAGTTCAGATGAGGGATATAAAATATGCATTGTTACAACCGTCTAAAACATATTACTATATCAACATCGTAGAGTAAACATTGTCATTATTCCTCAGCATTAGTTCATAAACAATTACCTGACATAAATGTGTGTTATTCACTGATTGAGCCGCTCTGAGCGCAGTTTCTTGAGCCTGTAGAAGCACAACAGCGCCGTGTTTTCCCGCCGTTAGATCCGCACGTTACAACTCAAATGTGCATCCATTGCACAGGACATCAGTTCTGACTGGATCTCTTCCCTAATCGTCCCTTCCTAACATTTTTGTCTCGTTTTTATTCGTTGACGAAAATGACAGTAGATTTTCCTCATAGTTTATGTCATCCAAAACTGGTTTTTATTTAGTTACCGTCTCGTTTTTGTCAGTGAAAAAGGTCGTTGACGAAAATTATGACAAATTATTCGTCAACGAAATTAACACTGCCTAGAACAGACCCTTGGCACTCCATAATTTACTGACTTTAACTTGGATAATTCCCTGTTTAAATAAACAAACTGGTAACCGCCTGATAACCATTAGTTAACATAACTATACTTATAAAGCATTAATTAATTATTGTACTGATACATGATTAAAATCTGAAGTTGCATCTGTTAATATTATTGAATGGATCTGAGCTAATATGAACTAATAATGAACAATTGTATTTCTATCATTATTTCTTGTATTTCTAGTTAATGTTATTTAATGCATTAACTAATGTTACTAATGAGACCTTATTATGAAGTGCTACCAATATTCCATATGAAAACACATATTAAATTGCACATATTTCTTACATTCCAGTAGTTTCCATGGACAGATATATAGGAATAAGGCACAAATAAAACCTAATGCATCCTATTTAGAGCCCTATCTGGTCTTCATAAAAGGACAACAGCAATAAAATGCCCCAGCCGCTCAAAAGTCCCAGATTCTGCAGGAGAAATATCAGCCAAGGTCTTTTGCTGTCCACGTGAACCAGCGAGGGAAGCTACACAAGGAAAAGCGAGAGAAGAAGGGTTTTGTGAGTATCTGCTAACACTGAAATAATGCATTAGAGAGATTGAACTTCACTGTAAGTTTAGAGTCACAACACATGGTGCTTTCAATGACTTGTCTGATGAACACGCCGAGAAGTTTGAACAAGAAAACTGTCCACAGTCTCTGCGTGTGAAGAGAAAACATCTGAGACTAAAGGAGATCACAACGTACCATATCAGCCAGGCCAACATACAGGAAGAGGCCAGCGGTGATCGCCGAAATCCACTCTTTAGCCACCGTTTCTGTGGAGACGGACAGCGCGATGTACAGCCCGATGAAGGAGGTGAGAGAGCTGCCGACGTTCAGCAGCAGAGCCCGTTTCACCGACACGCCGCAGTGCAACAGGATCGCAAAATCACCTGAGAGCAGAGATGAAGCACACTCAGAAAACATCTACCTTCTCTTCTATCTTCTAACTTCTACCTTTAAGGGTACAACAGCTTGTCACTTGGCCAGAACCCTTAAAGGGACACCTTTGTTTGTACCTTGTTCACCAGTATAAGTTCATACTAGTACCTTAAGGGTACATATAACTACTCTAAGGTACTAAAATGCACCTTTTAGTGACCTTTTCTGACAGTGTAGGAAAGAAAAATTACCATTGAGATCTGTTTAATGCACTGAAAAAAATCTGGTATAGGATCCACTCAGTAATTGCCAATACATTTCACAAATAACTAGATCTAGAGTAAAGTCTGTACACAAGCTTTGAAGTTGGCTTGTTGGAAAGTTCGAAAAAACTTTGACAAGCTTCAAGTTTGAATTGAATTGTTGAAATTGAAGTTTGGGACAGCAAGGGAACACACACGTTTCTAGCATGATTTACCACATTGCTAGCATGTTTTAGCATGAATTGGCATGTTTGATAACATGTTTTTTTTCATGTTGCTAGCATGATTTAACATGAATTAGCATGTTTGATAACATGTTTTTTCATGTTGCTAGCATGATTTAGCATGAATTAGCATGTTTGATAACGTTTTTTTCATGTTGCTAGCATGATTTAGCATGAATTAGCATGTTTGATAACATGTTTTTTTTCATGTTGCTAGCATGATTTAGCATGAATTAGCATGTTTGATAACATGTTTTTTTCATGTTGCTAGCATGATTTAGCATGAATTAGCATGTTTGATAACATGTTTTTTCATGTTGCTAGCATGATTTAGCATGAATTAGCATGTTTGATAAAATGTTTTTTTTCATGTTGCTAGCATGATTTAGCATGAATTAGCATGTTTGATAACATGTTTTTTTTCATGTTGCTAGCATGATTTAGCATGAATTAGCATGTTTGATAACATGTTTTTTTTCATGTTGCTACCATGATTTAGCATGAATTAGCATGTTTGATAACATGTTTTTTTCATGTTGCTAGCATGATTTAGCATGAATTAGCATGTTTGATAACATGTTTTTTCATGTTGCTAGCATGATTTAGCATGAATTAGCATGTTTGATAACATGTTTTTTTTCATGTTGCTAGCATGATTTAGCATGTTTGATAACATGTTTTTTTTCATGTTGCTAGCATGATTTAGCATGAATTAGCATGTTTGATAACATGTTTTTTTTCATGTTGCTAGCATGATTTAGCATGAATTAGCATGTTTGATAACATGTTTTTTTCATGTTGCTAGCATGATTTAGCATGTTTGATAACATGTTTTTTCATGTTGCTAGCATGATTTAGCATCAATTAGCATGTTTGATAAAATGTTTTTTTTCATGTTGCTAGCATGATTTAGCATGAATTAGCATGTTTGATAACATGTTTTTTTTCATGTTGCTAGCATGATTTAGCATGAATTAGCATGATGCTTTCAGCTTTAAAGCTCTAGGAGGAGATGCAGGCTACAATTTGGCTCAGAAGAAGAAGTTTATATAGTAGATCTTTTTCAAGCCAATTTAATTACAAAGAAATGGTAAGTAATACATTGAATTAAACATGAAAATCTGAAGTAGAAAGATGAAACTGAATTTTCTTGTAAACGTACTCCAATAATATATATATATATATATATATTTTTTTTTTTTTTTTTTTTTTTTTTTTTTTACTTTTGCTGAAGTTTCCTGCTTCTCAAATATTCCAGAAATTTTACCCCAAAACCAAAAAGAAGAAATAATAAATAATATTTTGAAAACAAATATATATATATATATATATATATATATATATATATATATATATATATATATATATATATATATATATATTTTTTTTTTTTTTTTAAATGCAAAATATAATTTCTTATTTCTTTTGTTTTTTTCACAAGGAAATTTAAAAAAATTCTGAAGAGGTATAAACTTGCATTTGCGAGTTATAAAGTCAGAATTGTGAGATACAAATTAAACTTTTAAAATTAAAATTTCCTGAGTAATAAAAGAACGATTGTTGAGCCATAAAATCCTCCTCTGGTTAGATTAAAAGAGTAAAGCAAATCATAAAATCAGATCTGAAAGTAAGAACCATCAACACTCAAGGAAACCACTAGCGGAATAAAATTATTAAAAAAATTCAACAAAAAAGTTGTCTGGCTATCACCAGACCAAGCTCAATGTTTTAAGATTGAACATTGGTCTGGGGAGTCTATGTATTTTCTACTGCACAAGAGGCGTGATAAATGAGCATAATTCAAATGACTCTGTACGCAATTGGATAGTCCTTCAACCAATCAGACCACAAGAGACGTGATCAACGGGCATCGACCCATCGCTTCTCTATCCGTCATCGTGTTAAACCCACCAATAGCGCGCCAGGTGGATAAGCCAGTCTGTGATTGGTTCCCGCAAAAGTGAAACAGAAGCAGTAGAAATGAATGTACAGGTTTCCAGACTGAGTTGCAGGGCGAAATCACCGGCAGATCGGGCTGGGTTTACCCAGTCTAACAAAAAAGCATTTTAAACTAAATAAAACATTAAATCAAGAGCTCCAATCTTGTATAAATCTGCTGAATTAATCATAAAAAAGTCTAAAAATGAATATTTGACTAGCATAGAGAGGCGTGTAAGTTTATTTCTCTGTCAGGCAGATTTTTCAATCCCTTCATTCTTTGCTGAATGTCATGTGTGTGCAGAAAGAAGGAGAAAAATTATAATCAGAAAGGTGCGGTCATGACCTCAAGATGTCAATCGTATCTAATCTGTGTTTATCTGGGACGTTCCATGACTCACAACAGGAAGTGTGAAGAGTCTCTTTATAGAAAGCGCTGCTCGGTTGTTTTCTCAGTCCTTAAGCAGTGTTTAACAGCACTTGTTGACAGAACTCTGAACACTGAAACCAGTCAACAGACGTGTCCTTATCATACGCTAACCACACTTAGTCAAAGCTGATATTATGGACATTATGTGCTTCTCAACTGGTTCGACCATGGGACCCACATTTTCCCATGGGCATTGAGCCGCAACTCAATTCTTTAGGAATTTGACCTAATTCCTAAAAAAATAAAAATAAAAACACATATATATATACACCAATTAGGCATAACATTATGACCACTGACAGGTGAAGTGAATAACACTGATTATCTCTCCATCACGGCACCTGTTAGTGGGTGGGATATATTAGGCAGCAAGTGAACATTTTGTCCTCAAAGTTGATGTGTTAAAAGCAGGAAAAATGGGCAAGCGTAAGGATTTGAGCGAGTTTGACAAGGGCCAAATTGTGATGGCTAGACGACTGGGTCAGAGCATCTCCAAAACTGCAGCTCTTGTGGGGTGTTCCCGGTCTGCAGTGGTCAGTATCTATCAAAAGTGGTGCAAGGAAGGAACAGTGGTGAACCGGCGACAGGGTCATGGGCGGCCAAGGCTCATTGATGCACGTGGGGAGCGAAGGCTGGCCCGTATGGTCCGTTCAAACAGACGAGCTACTGTAGCTCAAATTGCTCAAGAAGTTAATGCTGGTTCTGATAGAAAGGTGTCAGAATACACAGTGCATCGCAGTTTGTTGCGTATGGGGCTGCATAGCCGCTGACCAGTCAGGGTGCCCATGCTGACCCCTGTCCACTGCCAAAAGCGCCAACAGTGGGCACGTGAGCATCAGAACTGGACCACGGAGCAATGGAAGAAGGTGGCCTGGTCTGATGAATCGTTTTCTTTTACATCATGTGGATGGCCGGGTGCGTGTGCATCGCTTACCTGGGGAACACATGGCACCAGGATGCACTATGGCGGGCGGAGGCAGTGTGATGCTTTGGGCAATGTTCTGCTGGGAAACCTTTGGTCCTGCCGTCCATGTGGATGTACTTTGACACGTACCACCTACCTAAGCATTGTTGCAGACCATGTACACCCTTTCATGGAAACGGTATTCCCTGATGGCTGTGGCTCTTTCAGCAGGATAATGCGCCCTGCCACAAAGCAAAAATGGTTCAGGAATGGTTTGAGGAGCACAACAACGAGTTTGAGGTGTTGACTTGGCCTCCAAATTCCCCAGATCTCAATCCAATCGAGCATCTGTGGGATGTGCTGAACAAACAAGTCCGATCCATGGAGGCCCCACCTCGCAACTTACAGGACTTAAAGGATCTGCTGCTAACATCTTGGTGCCAGATACCACAGCACACCTTCAGGGGTCTAGTGGAGTCCATGCCTCAACGGGTCAGGGCTGTTTTGGCAGAAAAAAGGGGGACCAACACAATATTAGGAAGGTGGTCATAATCTTATGCCTGATCGGTGTACACTGTCCGGCCAAAAAAAAAAAAAGTTGCTGTTTGGACTTAAATAGGCAAATGACTAGATCATTACTTTTATAATGGATGGATGCACTTTTTTGGGCTTCAAAATCTCATCCTCCATTCACCCCCATTATAATGCTTGGAAGAGCCAGGACATTTTTTTTTTATATCACTCCGGTTATATTCGTCTGAAAGAAGAATGTCATATACACCTAGGATGACTTGAGGGTGAGTAAATCATGGGGTTATTTTCATTTTTGGGTGAACTATCCCTTTAAATTCATTGAAAGTCTTTGGGATGTGCTGGAGGAGACTTTACAGAGCTGGACTCTTGCATTGACAATACAAGATCTTGACTGAAAATTGATGGAAACAACATCACAGCATTTATTTAACATCCCAAAGATTTTCAGAGGTGCCAATTCATGTGTGAAAATGATTCTTCGAATTGATCAAAAGTGACATTAAAGAGATTTATAATGTTACAAAGATTCTATTTCAAATAAATGCTGTTATTTTGAACTTATTTTGAAATAACATGTATCAGTTTCCACAGAAATATGAAACATTGATAAACATTGATAATAATCATAAATGTTTCTTGAGCATCAAATCATCATATCAGAATGATTTCTGAAGGATCATGTGACACTGAAGACTGGAGTAATGATGATAAATTCAGCTTTGATCACAGGAATAAATTACACTTTACTATATATTCACATAGAAAACAGCTGCTTACACTGGAATAATATTTCGCTGTTTTTACTGTATTTTTGATCAAATAATATATATATTGCCGCTCACCTAGCTCATGCGGCAGCTCGTGGCAGAGCACAGCCAGAGACGTGGCCAGACCGGATCGCCACGAGATCGAAAACGCTGCGCCGAGCGCCAAACCATCGGCAAAGTTATGGATGCCGTCTCCGATGGTGATCATATAGGGAAGCAAACGCTGCTCTGAAGGAGAAGAGAAGACGACTGTAAAACTGCATGTAACCTTTTAGCAGTGGCCTGGTGGTTATTTGCACTACACAGCTCATTTTACTCCATTAGACGTGCAGAACATGAACATGTCATTAACACTAAGTATTATCACCTCTTCTAGAGCCAACCGGTTCCAGGAAGGACTTCTCTTTTTTTTCAGACTCCACCTATAATGATAATAATACAATATTAGTTAATAGCACATCTCTTAGAACCAACAAACTTACTCGAGTAGAGACTACAGAGAATATTTAAGCAAAGACTGCAATCTAATATGTGACAAAAACTAAGAGTGTATAAGCTTTACTTTTTGTTACAAGCTCTGAAAAGGGTTATTATTGTTAACTAAAACCTTTTCATTATTTGAAATAAAATATAAAACATTCAACTTATTTTATTTCAGCTAGTTTCCAAGGCAACATTTAGTTTAACTTGAAATACTAAAACTAAGAGTTTTTAAAGAACATTTGAAATGTTTTTGAAAGAAGTCTCTTCTGCTCACAAAGGATGCATTTATTTAATCAGTAATTTTGTGAAATATTACAATATGATCAAAGCTCAATTTTTAAAACAAATGTAAAAAAATCTTAATTATTATAAACTTTTGAAAGTTAGTGTTGACACACACTCTCTCTCACACACAGACACACACACTAACACACGCACACAGACACACGCACACACAGACATACAGACACACACAGACACGTACAGACACACACAAACACACACACACACACAGACAAACACACTGTCATGCAGACACACACATGCACAGACACACAGACAGACACACACACACACACACACACACACAGACACGCACACATGCACAGACAGACAGACAGACACACACACACACACACACAGACACGCAAAGACACACGCACAGACAGACAGACAGACAGACAGACACACACACACACTGACACACACAGACACGCAAAGACACACACACGCACAGACAGACAGACACACACACACACACACGCACAGACAGACAGACAGACAGACACACACACACACACACGCACAGACAGACAGACAGACAGACACACACGCACAGACAGACAGACAGACAGACAGACACACACACACGCACAGACAGACAGACACACACACACAGACAGACACACAGAGACACGTTTTTTATATATATATATATATATATATATATATATATATATATTAAAAAAGACAAATACAGCCATCAAAATTACAAAAACTAAAATAAATGGAAAAAAATAAAATATTAATTAAACTATAATAGCGTATAAATGATACTAAAATAACAGTCTTCTGAATTTAGATTCCATTAGTATTAGTTTATTCATTTTCTTAGCATTCAGAAGTGTATTTTTACGCGATTTCCTCACCAGATCTGCCTGTGAGCTGGAGTGATTGTTCTGTTTCTCTCTCTGGAACATCTGCAGGACTCTGCCATGATCGCAGTGATGAACATCGGACTCCTCCTGTCAACACAGGTTTGGGAATGGATTCATAATCGGATCGTGTAGGATAGGCTCAAATGACACGAAAGACTCACTTCATCGTGATTGTGGTGATGTTGTCTGCGGGTGATAATGGAGAAGATGCTCTCCATCAGGTAGAACAAATAGACGCCTGCGAGAAGCACCAGGAGTTTGTACACATAGTCGAGGTTGTCCTCTGCGTGGTCGTGATCGTGTCCGTCTTCATGAACGTGGAGGCCTAAGAACTGCACAGAGACGCAAAGCCATGAAAACGCAGCCGGACAATGACATTAACGGCAATCGGAAACTTTGATTGTGCTTTGATTTCCCAGCAGGGCTGTACAGTAACTCCTGTCTGCACTCAATAAGTGAGGTCTGTTTCTTCTCACCAATCTGGTTATTTTCCACTCAGGGCGATGACATGGTATGACAGGGCTGCAGTTATGTTGACACGGATCTAAACGGATGAGGGAACGTGGGCGATGTCAGCGCTCAGGGGAAATAACGGGTGCCAGGCCTGCCGCCGAGACCCATTCTGCCCCGTTAAACCAGAAAACAGACGTTTCTATGAGCTTCAGTCAGAGAGTAATCACAGAACGTCATACGAGTTAAAGGGCACCTATTATGCAAAATACACTTTTACATGGTGTTTGAACATGAATGTGTGTCAGTGTGTATACACAACCACCCCATAATGGTAAAAATCCACCCACTCCTCTTTTTAATCCCCATAAATCATAAGCAGTGTCTCAGAACAAGCCGTTTTCAGTTTCTATGCAATGTGACGTCACACTGCACAGGCCCTGCCCATGACTGCTGGTTGACTCCGCCCTATTAGCATAGACCCCGCCCATGACTGCTGATTGACTCCGCCCTATTAGCATAGACCCCGCCCATGACTGCCTACGGACTCTGCCCTATTAGCATAGACCCCGCCCACGACTGCTGACGGACTCTGCCCTATTAGCATGGATCCCGCCCACGACTGCTGACAGACTCCGCCCTATTAGCATAGACTCTGCACACGACTGTTGACAGACTCCACCCTATTAGCATGGATCCCGCCCACGACTGCTGACAGACTCCGCCCTATTAGCATATACCACCACACGACTGTTGACAGACTCCAGCCTATTAGCATGGATCCCGCCCACGACCGCCTATGGACTCCGCCCTATTAGCATAGACTCTGCACACGACTGCTGACTGACTCCACCCTATTAGCATAGACCCCGCCCACGACTGCTGACTGACTCTGCCCTATTAGCATAGACCCTGCCCACGACTGCTGACTGACTCCGCCCTATTAGCATAGCTCCGCCCCTCAGTGAGCTGTACACAGTCCTCCAGAGCATTTAACAGCAGCATTCATGTAAGAAATGTGTTCTTATTAAAGCTACTAAAGTAATTCAGTCGAGAGCAGAGAGTGATTTTCAGTTGTTCTTCTGTTGTTTGATTCATATTAACAGCAGATATAGCAGTAGGTACTGTATATTACGCTGCTGTCACTTTAATACACACATCTAATACACACATGCCATTTCTTTACGTTCACAGACATAACCGACTGTGTTTATGTGAACTGTGTGTGTTTTTGACATAACCGTGTGTGTATTTGACAGTTTAAGCGCAATAAGACGTGAAAGAGAACTTAGTTTAATACTCACGGGACGCTCCGTCTGACACACAGCTTTCTGTGCGTGCGCTTCGGCTGTGTGTGTGGTGTCAGGTGAGCATGAGCGCGATAGAGATGATCATCAAAACCAGACAAATGTTTTAGTTTTTGGCAGAGTATCCGAGATAAAAAAATAAAAATAAAAGCTAAACAAAAAAACTAATAAAAATGACAAAAGCACATAATAAAATTTCTAAAACTTAACTGAAATGGAAACTGAAAATATAAAAATAAAATCTAGGTATAAAATAAATAACAACTATATAAACAATAAGCAAAATAATAATAAATATAATTAGTGTTCAAATAATACTAAACTAACACAAATATATTATAACAGAACAGATCATGCAAATACAGTTCCTGTCTGAATAAATATTTCTGAAAGAGTCTCTTCTGCTCACCAAGGCTGCGTTTATTTGATCAGAAATACAGTAAAAAATCTGAAATATTATTCCAGTGTAAAACAGCTGTTTTCTATGTGAATATACAGTAAAGTGTAATTTATTCCTGTGATCAAAGCTGAATTTATCATCATTACTCCAGTCTTCAGTGTCACATGATCCTTCACAAATCATTCTAATATGAGGATCTGAGCTCAAGAAACATTTATGATTATTATCAATGTTGAAAACAGTTTCAAATTTCTGTGGAAACTGATCAATTTTATTTTCCAGGATTCTTTGATGAATAGAAAGTTCAAAAGAACAGTATTTATTTGAAATAGAATCTTTTGTAACATTATAAATGTCACTTTTGATCAATTTAATGCATCCTTGATGAATAAAAAATAACTTCCTTCAACAACAACAACAAAATCAGTGTCAAATCATTTATAAAATATGACGATGTTATCATAAAAGCGTGAACACACATTCAAGAGAATGTGTATTTCTCCATTCAGAGGCCCATCTGTGTTCACACTTTCATTTCAAATTTTAGACATTTTCCCAGCTGGTTTGTAACACAAAAAGATGCAGAAAAGCCAGAAACGGTGTGTATTTTTTGCTCACCGTGGGCAGCAGATGCAGCAGAGCGTCTCCCGTCAGCGACCCCACAGCCAGACTGATGCAGAACTGGATGCAGAGCTCGAACACTTGCGTACAGGCCGAGAACAGCAGCACAACGATCCCAAACATGGCCATCAGACAGATGATGAGGTTGGCCAGGGTGGCGTATCCGTATCCTGGGCACAAAGAGCGCATTCACTGACTGTATTCTCAGAGCACACTGAAGGAGAGCTTTGTGCTCGTGAAGGGGAGGAATTTGATGTCACTGTAGATCATTGCGGATGCACGGTTTATTCATATTTATCTGACAGATGCCAACAGTAAAAAGATGTATCGTTTTGTTAAATATAGATTTTCACAATAAATGCAATTCATACTTCCAAAAAATTTGACTTATACAGTCATTTACAAAACAAATAGCAGTGTTTTCACTCAATGAGATTAAATGATACTGTATGAGTTTATATTGAGATCTTTTTTTTTATTATAATTTTTATATATATATATAAACAATTTTTATGAGCATTTTTTTTTTTTTTTTTTTGCATTGTACATTGTCCATTACAATTAGGCACATTTTCTCCTAAATCTCCTACATTTTCTCCTAAAGTTAAATTCAGTACAACAATTACTACCATAATGCATTCTAGTGTTATTACAGTAAAACCATTATACTGAAACTAAAACCATAAAAAATGCTTTCAGTGCTTGAAATTAAATAAACGTGAACAGAAATAAAGTATTAAAAATTATTTTATTTGATAATTTCCCATTTTTGCTTAGTTTAGCTTGATGTTCTAAAATATCTAAAACTATTTTAAATTAATAAAAACTATATAGACATATTTAAAAAAAAAAAAAAAACTAATAAAAATAACATAAAACACACAACAATATTACTAAAACTAATAAAAACTTTAAAATTAATAATAAAATAAAAATGAATAAAAATAAAAAAAATTATAAAAAATATAATATCTCAATGATGCATACTTACAAACCTACTTTACCTTAAATATTATTAATGATTATTATTTTTGTTTGAATATTATTTCTATTATTAATAATAATTTATATTATTATTTTTAATTTGCTTATGTCATTAAAATAAAACCATGCCACATTGCAAAAAAATAAAAAAAAAATCTTACAAACAGGCCTGCTGTTCTTTAAGCAGAAGATAATTATTTTCTTTTGATTTTTGGGTGTGATATGATTGTTTATTAGACTACATGTTTATTAGCCATGTTTATTTCATTATGTGAGCTTTAATTTTACCATTACGTATTATTATGGTGGTATATTATGAGTACACTAAAAAATGTTGTGTTGTTTCAACCCAGATTTGGGTCAAATGTGGACAAACCCAACTGTTGGGTTAAAAAAATGATTGGGTTTGTCCATATTTGACCCAAATTTGGGTTGTAACAACCCAGCATTTTTTTGTGTATATTTCATAACAAAGCAGACTGTAGTAGTTGAAGGAGGTTTGTATGTTAACATATAATGTATCAGTGTATGAACAGGTCACTCACTCTCGGCGGTGCTGAGAGAAACAGGGGTCACCGGCGTCGGACTGATCTCAGAACAGCCTCCGCTGAGGATCTGCTGGAGCAGAGCCGGACTGAGCTGTGTGAACTGATCTCTGGTCAGCCATGAAGAGTTCAGCCGGTAGATCCTCAACAGGTCTTCAGCGCTGAAACAGGCCTGCGTGCACAGCATAATCCACACGGACACATGCAAATGTGAAAATGCATAAAACATTTGCTGGCATCAATATTTAATTTCACACCGCAGCGGTGCCGTTGCTCTGATAATCACGCGTGAAACACTCGTATTTACTATGTGCTGAAACATTAATTCCTCGGATGTCAGACGACAGGTCTTA
>CM077184.1:2458980-2556480 GCA_039654105.1 Coreius guichenoti
TCACAAACCCTAAAATTTACATAAACCCCACTCCCGAGAACACGCAACAAAGGCCATGTTGAGAAGAGGAAGAGTTGTTAGTCGAGCACATTTGGGAGTCGCTCAAGCTGTCATCCGTCTTTCACATTTATTGCAATAAAGTACGAACACAAATGCAATAGCATGTCATAAAGCAAGATGACAACATAAGTTATAACCGTAATTAAACTAAACTATCCCTGTTCTCTCTTCATGCAGCAGATATTCTCTGGCTCATCTCACAACAGTTCCCACACCAGCGATTTATAGATTATCATGACAGAATATGCTAATCAATGACTTGAAGATAGTTAACTCATAAATTCATCAACTAACCCTTCAGAAACGTCCTGTCTCATTCTACATGTTGTCACTTCTTCTTGAGTCTCTCCATCATTTTCCGACTCCGGTTTGAACATAAAAGGCTGAACAGTTTTGGACATTTTCAGTGTGTGTCTGCGTAAAGCAATCGGTGCTGCTCACACAAGCTCTTGAAGCCCCGCCCTCTTCCTGAAAGGGGGCTGGGAGCAGCAGCTCATTTGCATTTAAAGGGACACACAGAAAAACGGCACGTTTTTGCTCACCCTCAAAAAGTGACAATTTTAACCTGCTATAAAAAATGATGTATGTATTTGTGTGTATTTTGAGATAAAACTTCACATACACACTCTGGGGACATCAGAGACTTATTTTATATCTTGTAAAAAGGGGCATAATAGGATCCCTTTAAATAGTTTTATTCCATGTCGGAAACAAGCTTCCATAATGTGATAATGGAGTCTAGATAAAATACTATATAATTGTTGTATTTAATGCAACTGTTTTGTATTTAAGGCGAGACGCTACAGGCAAAATCATTGGGTTTTTTTTCATGCACTGGTCAATTTTGAGATTTTAGGCTATTTTGCTTTCATAACTTCTGGTCTTCTTTCAGCTAGTGGAAATAAAACATCCAAAACACACAATTAAGTGTTTATTTTATTGCACTTTATCTATTTCCATCTGTAGATTTTAATTTCTATATATATATATATATATATATATCTTTAAAGGCCATGAGTTTTTTTCTCCACTTCAGCAGCTTTACACCAAACTTTACAGTTATATATCTATATTCTGAAGGGTTTTACAGACGGGTTTGTTCATATACCATTCACTCTATTATACATTTTATTCCTGAAAACATAATTTTCTGGCTGTTTACAGTATTTTCTCATTTATGGAGTGATAAGAAAAATCCAAAACCCTGTCTGTTGCGGCTAACAAACTTCAAACTTTATACTGAAAAGTTATAATAGAAGAGTTAATATTTAACCCACTGAAATATGTTTCAAAACATATTTTTTTGGAAAAACACTAATCTCCTATTACATAAAAAGAATCAATCTTCAAAGTTATAAAGTTCAATGTACAAAACATCACAGCTACTACAGTAAAACTGTACTCGATAACCACCACTTTGATTTTTAAGTATTTTACTGTAGCGGGGACACACAATAATACAGTAATTATTATATTAGTCTGAACAGATATCAAATACAAGTGCTGTTTTATGTGTTTCACCACTACAAAAAACATGCAGGCCTATATGATTACTGATTAAATAAACGATCAAAAAACTAACAAAAGTTTTCAGCCAGTTTATCTTATAAAACCATGGGTTCACGGTTCATAATTTGCACAGGTCTATCTCAGTAACTTATAGGTTAAAAAGTCAAAAGCCTTTTTCCAGTGCTTTTGGTGATTAAGAGTTAGTTTCAAACACCTAGTATGAATACAATAAAAGCAAAAACATTAAGACAGGCTATACATATAATGATTTGATCTGAAAGGTTAAACTCTCAGTAAACCTGTTTTTATCCCCATAAATGTGACCCTGGACCATAAAAAAAAAAAAATCTAAATATTGAGAAAATCGCCTTTAAAGTTGTCCAAATGAAGTCCTTAGCAATGGATATTACTAATAATAATACATTTTTGATATATTTACAGTAGGAAATGTACAAAATATCTTCATGGAACATGATCTTTACTTAATATCCTAATGATTTTTGGCATAAAAGAAAAATTGATAATTTTGACCCATACAATGCTAATATACCCGTGAGACACATGACTGGTTTTGTGCTCCAGGGTCACAAACGTCAAGCTAGGGCAAGTTGTCACGTGATTTTATACCTTTTTTAGTTGTTTCATGAAGTGTTTTGCATTTCATAATTGTTTACAGACATTAAATGAACTTTCTAATCCAATTTAAATAATACAGATATGTGTCACAGACAGTTCTGAGTTGTGACAACATGCCCCAATAGCGACCAACGGGTGTTGAATGAACGGTCTCTCATACTCGAAAAGTATTTGTCACACCACGGGACTAAATAAAAGGAGATTAAAATGTTGTAAAGCTTAAAAGACGTCGTGTAACACACGTCCCCTTTAAGCATTTAACCTGTTCGATACTATGAAGGTTTTCTGTCAACTGCACTGATTCTTTATTTATTCTCCCCAAACATTCGTAACTTCTATTTTTTTTGTAGCTTATATAACAGAATTTAGTTTATATTATTCTCTAAAATTGTATTTTTAGGCCTATATAACAGTAATTTACGCGACTATTCTTAGTCAGGTGTAGCGCACGAGCCTTCAGCCGCCGCGGGCGCGCGCTGGACCTCGACCTCTCCAAAAGTGCGCAAATATATCCTACCTTTTCACACGACACACCGGAGCACTGCACACGGTTCTCCAGCCGCTCAAACATCGAGACAAGCGCATCTTCTGTGAGGAACTCTTCACCTGGAGCCACCAAATCCACAACTTTCGCGTAAATCTCCTTTTTATCGGCTCGCGCGCCCGCAAACACGCCGAGGCAGGCGAAGCACAGAACTAGAACACCTCTAGTCTCCATAATCTGTGTGTTTTAGCCTGCTTTTCGGTATTAAGAGGGTTTTTCGGGTGAGACACAGGTCCGAGAGACTGCACACAAACACACTCAGAGCAGCTTTAGAGATCCTCACACCTGCTCAGGTACAGGCTCTTCTAGCCCTCTGATTGGCCACTTCTCCTCCTGCTCTCAAACACGTCTCATGAAGGAGGGAAGCCTCTTCCGTTCACCTGCTCTGAGGGCTTCGGACAGGGGCTGCCCTGTCTACAGATTACATTTCAGGACTTTCCAGCACATGCCCTCAAGGAATAATGCCAAATATGTGATATGTAATACACAAAAGGACCGAGAAGAGCTGCAGGAGATTGAAATACTGCACACCAATACATCTCCTCTGCTCTGAGAACAGGCCTAATGTTCACTGAATGTGAACTCCAATACACAATAGTAGTTGTATTAAATATTAGTTTGGCATTCATTCTGGATGTTTTCTTTCTAACACAAAGCAGTTTATCCGGTGGATGTTCAAGTCAGATTTTAACCAATAAAAATGAGTGGTGTCATTAAAACCAATTCATATTGTGACAACTTGCCCCATGCAGTGTGTCAATATCTGCCATCAGCATGTGTTGCATGTACTTTTCTGGGCTAGAGGTTTGCATGTACACAGAAATGAAAAATCTTACAGGATAAGCAACATTTGAAGTCGCACAATGCTGATAAACACACACCTGTGACCGCACATTATATGTTAATGCATGTTGCTTAGCAATAGTAAACATAGTAAACTTTATTATTTTATTTATTATTATCAATGTAACTATTTGGTGTCATTTCTCATTGCATTATAAAAGGGCATTCATTACCATGGTTTAAAGGTTTTGTTTAATGAAGAATATCCCTTAAACAAGAAAAATTACTGTAATGCTTTATTGCATTAAAACAGTTTTCCCCAGTAAAATGGGAATTGGATGCAACACTGAAAAAATTTAACATCAAAAAAATATTATTTAACATCACAATCATTTTCATGGGTTAAAGGCACAATATGTAAGATTTTTGGATTAAAATATCCAAAAACCACTAGAACAGTGTTATATATTTTGTTGGCTTGTGTACTTACATTATCCCAAATGTTTCCAAGAATGTTTAAATCCAGAGAAATAAGAAATTTGAACCAGGACACGGACCATGTCCGTGCGTCGCCTCGATTTCCGGTTTTATTTTGTAGAAACCATGGAAACACCAAAGATGCTTTAATATATGATGTGTTTTATTAGACAGGTGAGCAACTGTTTGGATCATTCATGGACAGAAACTAATCATTGTTCTACAGCTCAACACAGTTAGTCTTATTGTTTAAATCTGGTGTTCTTGATTTACCGCGAGTACCATGTTTTACCATGCCTAATATCGATCTCTCACTGCAGTGTGAACAAGTGTCTCATAGTAGCGCCGAGCGAACGCACAGAGTAGCATTATAACATAACTTTAACACACTCAAATGTGTGTAATATGATAAAACAACGCTGTGTTCCCCCACATACGCATGAGCGGAAGAAGCGGAAGCGCTCGTCTGACAGAATAAAAGCTCCGCCAAATCAAGGAGTCATAAAGATACACCTTTGTTTTGAATAAGCGAACGCTAGCAGGGAAAAATTACATATTGTGGCTTTAAATAGCACTTTAAGATTTTACAATAACAGGTTACCACATTTTACCATGTACTTGTTTAATTAAACATGAAACATAGTGACAAACAATACTACTGTTGAAGCATTTATTTTGCACATACTTCACACACACACACACACACACAAAATCAGCAGCATAAAGTATATAGGGCTATTGCACACAAGTAATCCATTTCAAAAGTAGCCATAGTAAAGTGTATGGCTCTTTTGTGAACTTTTCTTCTGATCTGGGGTCAGACTCACCTAATGTAAACCTTCACGATATTAATCACATCACACATCATTAGTCTGAGATCTGCATGAGATGCTGTTCCGTTTGAGCTATGTGAGCAGTTTTCAGTGTTTGCTGTAGGACACAGGTGAGGATCAGGCCTGTTTCCACAGCAAAACAGAGCGTTTGAAGATCTGAGCGGGGCGGATTTGTCGACAGGAAGTGAAAAGTCAACAGACAATCAGACTGACTCATTTGGTTTCACTGAATGGAATGAGATCAATTGAGCAGCTGGGAAATATATGACATTTACAATAAAGATGAGGAAGAGGAGGATGAGCAGAGCTTTGAAAAGTCCCACCTGTGTGCCGTACCTGTTGGTGTTCAGGTGGGCTGATGTGGGAAGCTTTACGCTCAGGTGTTATCTTGAAAAAAGAGAGAAAAAAAGCACTGTTATTGCATCTTACGGTCTTAATCATCATATGAAGCTCCGAAAAATCCTTGAGGAGTGTCATGCATGCTTTTTGGAGCTTTGGCCAGAGGAGGGCATCCTTGTTCCTACTAACTAACCCAGTATCTGTGAGGGATCTGCAAATAACATTTTTGGAAAAAGAATTTAGTACAAGTGGATAAAACGTTTTACTTTTTGCTTACGGGTGTGTTATCCTTTATGAACAGCAGGGGTCGTCCACATTATCACATTATGCTTCATTAGTTTTCTTGTCTCTCAATTAGCAAACCTTTACAACAACGTCCTGGATTCACTGCAGCACTTTATTGTGCAAAAAACAGATTTACATTTCTTAATGATGGTTTTCTGCTTGTTAGCATCAACTAAAAATGAGACATACATTCAAGCATACATTTTAAAGGTGAAATGTGCACTTTCTGCACTATTAGAATCAACAAATGTTTTGGTTTCCTGAACACTCGCCCCATCTGTCATTGGTCAATAAACACAAAGTCCCGGCACAAACTCACACCATTGGTCGAGGCAGTGATTTTTGTGTTAGGTGCAAACAAACAGTTTCTCTCATCAGGGAAATCAGATTACAAATGACTCTCCACATTAACATTTTATACCATAATATACTTTATTAAAGGGAAAGGGTACATTTTTGGATGTTAAAGAATAAATGCACTTTCTTCTATTCATGCATTAATTTAAAGAATCTTTTTTTTTATTTTGCATGTAAAAAAAGACTATTTAAGGAGTGATTTACCTTTTAATGAAGTTATAGAAGAAAAACACTTTCTCCTGCACATGCATATAAATATTAGCCAGCATAAACCACTCATTTATATACATGCATTGATGTGTGCATGCATGCATGCATTTGTAAAGATACAATTTTTTGTTTTGCATGTAAAAAAGACATCTTTGCATAAAGTTATAAAACAATTACACATTTCCCTTATACATGCATATAAACTATAGCCTAAAATAAACATGCATTTATAAAGAAAGTTTTTCTTTTTGCATGTTAAAACACTAGTAAACACTACTAAATATTACTCAGCATAAACCACCCATTTATATACATGCATTATTGTGTAATTTGTAAAAATTAAGAATGTAAAAAGAATAATATTAGTAATTCACCTTTAAATAAAGTTATAAATCAATTTCACTTTTCTCCTATACATGCATATAAACTAGCCTAAAATAAACATGCATAAATCACTCATTTTTATATACATTAATGAATGCATGCATGAATTCGTAAAGAAAGGTTTTTTCATTTTGCATGTAAAAAAGATGAGTAATTCACAATGCATATAAAGCCTAAAATAAACATGCATAAACCACCCATTTATATACAGTGGGGAGAACAAGTATTTGATACACTGCCGATTTTGCAGGTTTTCCTACTTACAAAGCATGTAGAGGTCTGTAATTTTTATCATAGGTACTCTTCAACTGTGAGAGACGGAATCTAAAACAAAAATCCAGAAAATCACATTGTATGATTTTTAAATAATTAATTTGCATTTTATTGCATGACATAAGTATTTGATCACCTACCAACCAGTAAGAATTCCGGCTCTCACAGACCTGTTAGTTTTTCTTTAAGAAGCCCTCCTGTTCTCCACTCATTACCTGTATTAACTGCACCTGTTTGAACTCGTTACCTGTATAAAAGACACCTGTCCACACACTCAATCAAACAGACTCCAGCCTCTCCACAATGGCCAAGACCAGAGAGCTGTGTAAGGACATCAGGGATAAAATTGTAGACCTGCACAAGGCTGGGATGGGCTACAGGACAATAGGCAAGCAGCTTGGTGAGAAGGCAACAACTGTTGGCGCAATTATTAGAAAATGGAAGAAGTTCAAGATGACGGTCAATCTCCCTCGGTCTGGGGCACCATGCAAGATCTCACCTCGTGGGGCATCAATGATCATGAGGAAGGTGAGGGATCAGCCCAGAACTACACGGCAGGACCTGGTCAATGACCTGAAGAGAGCTGGGACCACAGTCTCAAAGAAAACCATTAGTAACACACTACGCCGTCATGGATTAAAATCCTGCAGCGCACGCAAGGTCCCTCTGCTCAAGCCAGCGCATGTCCAGGCCCGTCTGAAGTTTGCCAATGACCATCTGGATGATCCAGAGGAGGAATGGGAGAAGGTCATGTGGTCTGATGAGACAAAAATAGAGCTTTTTGGTCTAAACTCCACTCGCGTGTTTGGAGGAAGAAGAAGGATGAGTACAACCCCAAGAACACCATCCCAACCGTGAAGCATGGAGGTGGAAACATCATTCTTTGGGGATGCTTTTCTGCAAAGGGGACAGGACGACTGCACCGTATTGAGGGGAGGATGGATGGGGCCATGTATTGCGAGATCTTGGCCAACAACCTCCTTCCCTCAGTAAGAGCATTGAAGATGGGTCATGGCTGGGTCTTCCAGCATGACAACGACCTGAAACACACAGCCAGGGCAACTAAGGAGTGGCTCCGTAAGAAGCATCTCAAGGTCCTGGAGTGGCCTAGCCAGTATCCAGACCTGAACCCAATAGAAAATCTTTGGAGGGCGCTGAAAGTCGGTATTGCCCAGCGACAGCCCCGAAACCTGAAGGATCTTGAGAAGGTCTCTATGGAGGAGTGGGCCAAAATCCCTGCTGCAGTGTGTGCAAACCTGGTCAAGAACTACAGGAAACGTATGATCTCTGTAATTGCAAACAAAGGTTTCTGTACCAAATATTAAGTTCTGCTATTCTGATGTATCAAATACTTATGTCATGCAATAAAATGCTAATTAATTATTTAAAAATCATACAATGTGATTTTCTGGATTTTTGTTTTAGATTCCGTCTCTCACAGTTGAAGAGTACCTATGATAAAAATGACAGACTTCTACATGCTTTGTAAGTGGGCAAACCTGCAAAATCAGCAGTGTATCAAATACTTGTTCTCCCCACTGTACATACATTAATCTATGCATGCATGCATTTATAAAGAAAAAAAGTTTTCTTTTTTGCACATAAGAGTTATTCATCTTTAAGTTTAAATGTATAGCTTTTTCAAAATAAATTTCTGAATATGCAGTACCTTCCTGAATCTGCAGGGGTCCGAAGACAGAGGGAACGGGATTGGGAAATGACCCATGCTTTGTGTCACGTCACCTACTGGCTCTGATGTTTTTCCGAAACCATCGTGGTTCACGCTAACCACCGGTTCTTGTGGGGACTGTGACAAAGACTGTCGAAGTTCAAAGGTCACGCTCCCCGTGCACCGTTCCCAGATCTTCTCCACAGAGACCTGCAACCGTCAATTTAATAAAACCCCCCAATATAACATTCTGCTTACTGTAGCAACCTGCTGAGATTGGACAGAAGCCTGCAGGTAACAGCTTAATAAGACCTCACTGCCACACACTACTGCCGTTTTTACACGGCTAATAATATAAGCGCCGTAGCCCCTGAGAGTAGAGAAATAGGCAGAGAAAGCCGACAAGCTGATATTAACCACCTTGCTTTATTACAAACAGCCTCCATTACTGCTAAAGATAGCCGATCCCTCGCTCCTGCAGGGTCTGGAGTGGAGCGGAGGGGGGAAAGGATGCTGCCGTTAGCCGGTAATTTAGGATGAGAGGGAGCGCTCATGATATTGATCTTAGTTCGGCTTTTGCTGAGCAGAGTGGAAAAAAAGAGTCAGAGAAGGTGCGAGGCATCCGAGCGATCCGATTGGCTCCTGGATCCATTATCTTACACTCAGGCTGACTCGGCCGTCCTGTGACAGAGGCCTGGCTTCTATTGTTATGTTAAGTATACTTTATTAGCAGCTCGCAGTCTATTTAGGAACAATTCATAGAGGGTTACAGTGCAGATGGGGACTTGTATGGGAGACCGCATGGAAACAGAGCGATTTGACACATTTCGTCATTGAATACGCTCAACAAAGACGTATAAAGATTGTTAAGCCTCATTGCACATATATGTGCACGAGAAAAAAATGAAATAAAAAATTACAGCGCATTATGCACGCATACAAATATTGCATCGCGGAAGTGCTGGTTCCTTCTGCAGGTGCAAATTAAAATGAAATAAAAGTGTACAAAAATTATGTCCGGCAGTGTGACATGCTGAGTTTTAAATGGCATTTTCTAATTCTATTTATAATTTCAAAAATCTCTTCTATTATTAAAACTATTAGGCTATTATGTCATGTCACACTGCAGGACCACTTAAAATGAATAAAAGCATTTTAAAAATGGTTAAAAATGACACTTTCTCCTACATATCCTAAAAATAATCTAGCATAAACCACCCATTTAAATGCATTATATGCATGCATGAATTTGTAAAGAAATTGCATGTAAAAAAAGACTCTTTAATGAGTTTCTGAGGGTCTGTTTATGTTTAGCACACTCTTGCTTGTCTACGGCAGTTTATTATTTGCCGTCGATTTGATTTTGCATTGTGTAAATGACAAGATTGATGGCGTGGGCTGATCCTGACAGACCCTCTCCGCTCTCGCACATGAGCTCACCCTCCCTCTCCATCTCTAGTTAATGATCTTCATATTAAGATCACTTTAGGACCCAGGAGTGGAGCGGGGCCCTGTCCCACATGGGGGCCGTCTTTGTGTCTGGATAGACACAAGGGAGACTGGAGACATTAACACCATCTCAAATCATGCAATGATCCCCGACACCCCCAAACACACACACCCACACACACACAGATGCATGACAGTAACCAAACATGTACACACACACACACACACACGTGCATATAGTACATAAATGCATTTGTAAACCTCTTTTCTTGTTTTAAACGTCTGTTTATGTGCACATTTTCTGACCTTATTCATTTTTAGGATTAGTGATTTTAAACTGTCTATTTCTCTGTAAAGCTTTTAGACTGTTGTGCATGTAATGTTGTGTATCGATGACTGTTGTGTATGTAAATAAACATACACATGTTCTTTCTATTTTGCACACACACACACACACACACACAGAAAAACACAGACAGTTCTGGCCAATCACAAATGAAGCGTTAAATGAAGAAACATATAGTACGGCTCTCTAGGGACAGAAGGTCTCTTACACAAAAGGAGCGTCCCGGCTGAGACGGCGCTGTCATTAGCTTCTGTCTCCGCCTCAGCACTTCAGCAGCCAATTAAAGGTTACCCTCGATCTGCTGCACTGTCAGATGAGGCACATCTAAACCACACCCATCCATGACACAGCCCCGCCCCTTTCAGACAGCAACAATGCTGCTATTCAACAATGCCTCTTCCTTCATTTGAGGAAAAGTGCCATTGTGAAGCCTTGTTGTGGACAGGTATTCTGTTACTTTAGCACATTGAAGGATGGACTTGAGCCATATCTTGAGACCAGATCACAGAGATGCTCACTATTGTAAGCTATTTGCAATCGTAGTTATTTGAAGGGGTTATAGTCACTGCACGCAAATTTTGTCAGGATGAAAAACACTGCCAGAGCAAAGACTTCCAATTCAACAAATAATTAAATAAATAAATAAATTGCTTGAAGCCTTTATATATAATGCATTATAAGAATATTTTAATGCATTATGCCTTGTAATGCACCTTATATTGCATTGTATAATCAAGTCAAGTTAAGTCAAGTCACCTTTATTTATACAGCGCTTTTTACAATGCCAATTGTTTCAAAGCAGCTTCACAGTGTTAACAGGAAAATAATGCAACAGAATTTGATTCGGCTGTACAGCCGCTCTGGAGAAAACGGTGATGTCATCCAGCTAATTTAAATTACCATATAGTGTCAATGCGGGCAGATCAGTAATATAGTTGAAATTTAAGTGTCCCCAACTGAGCAAGTCAAAAGACAAAGGCGACGGTGGCAAGGAACCAAAACTCCTTCAGGGCCAGAATGGAGAAAAAAAACCTTGGGAGAAACCAGGCTCAGTCGGGGTGCCAGTTCCCCTTTGGCCGATGAACAAATAGTGTATGATTATGATTCTGGCAACATTACAGGTCAGGAGTCATATTAGATCGAAAGATATTCAAAAGATTATTCGAAAGATCGGAGTCGTCATGCCAGAGACGGGTTTAATGAGGATGTCGTGTCGATGCGGCATTTACAGGGGGAGTTTAATTGACACGGTCTCTGCAGACACTTCAGGGATGCGTTCGTCATGTCTAGGCGCAGGTCCACCATCTGATCTGGATACGGCCCGCATCCGGCCGACTGCAGTAAACCTCAGGATAAACAGAGAGACTAACATTAGCATAGATGCCATTCTTCTTATGATGTAATGAGTACATCAGGTGTTATGGGAAGTGTTCCCGGTTCCGGCTGACCTAGTTAATGCAGCCTAAAACAATCATTTAACTGATTTGAATAATATAAATTGATAATGTTCTATGTGTATGCCATAGTAAAGAGATGTGTTTTTAGTCTAGATTTAAACTGACAGAGTGTGTCTGCTTCACGAACAATGCTAGGAAGACTGTTCCAGAGTTTAGGTGCTAAATAGGAAAAGGACCAACCGCCTGCAGTTGATTTTGATATTCTAGGTATTATCAACTGGCCAGAATTTTGAGACCGCAATAGACGTGATGGAGTATAATGCGTTAAGAGCTCGCTCAAGTACTGGGGAGCTAAACCATTTAGTGCTTTGTAAGTAATTAGCAAGATTTAAAAATTTATACGATGTTTAATAGGGAGCCAGTGCAGTGTTGCCAGAACCGGGCTAATATGGTCATACTTCCTGGTTCTAATAAGAACTCTAGCTGCTGCGTTTTGGACCAGCTGCAGTTTATTTATTAAGCGAGCAGGGCAACCACCCAGTAGAGCATTACGATAATCTAGCCCTGAGGTCATGAACATGTGAACTAACTGTTCAGCATTTTGCATTGAAAGCATGTGCCGTAATTTAGATACAGTGGGGAGAACAAGTATTTGATACACTGCCGATTTTGCAGGTTTGCCCACTTACAAAGCATGTAGAGGTCTGTAATTTTTATCATAGGTACTCTTCAAATGTGAGAGACGGAATCTAAAACAAAAATCCAGAAAATCACATTGTATGATTTTTAAATAATTAATTTGCATTTTATTGCATGACATAAGTATTTGATACATCAGAAAAGCAGAACTTAATATTTGGTACAGAAACCTTTGTTTGCAATTACAGAGATCATACGTTTCCTGTAGTTCTTGACCAGGTTTGCACACACTGCAGCAGGGATTTTGGCCCACTCCTCCATAGAGACCTTCTCCAGATCCTTCAGGTTTCGGGGCTGTCGCTGGGCAATACGGACTTTATTAATTAATTTATTTGCATTTTATTGCATGACATAAGTATTTGATCACCTACCAACCGGTAAGAATTCCAGCTCTCACAGACCTGTTCGTTACCTGTATAAAAGACACCTGTCCACACACTCAATCAAACAGACTCCAACCTCTCCACAATGGCCAAGACCAGAGAGCTGTGTAAGGACATCAGGGATAAAATTGTAGACCTGCACAAGGCTGGGATGGGCTACAGGACAATAGGCAAGCAGCTTGGTGAGAAGGCAACAACTGTTGGCGCAATTATTAGAAAATGGAAGAAGTTCAAGATGACGGTCAATCTGGGGCACCATGCAAGATCTCACCTCGTGGGGCATCAATGATCATGAGGAAGGTGAGGGATCAGCCCAGAACTACACGGCAGGACCTGGTCAATGACCTGAAGAGAGCTGGGACCACAGTCTCAAAGAAAACCATTAGTAACACACTACGCCGTCATGGATTAAAATCCTGCAGCGCACGTAAGGTCCCCCTGCTCAAGCCAGCGCATGTCCAGGCCCGTCTGAAGTTTGCCAATGACCATCTGGATGATCCAGAGGAGGAATGGGAGAAGGTCATGTGGTCTGATGAGACAAAAATAGAGCTTTTTGGTCTAAACTCCACTCGCCGTGTTTGGAGGAAGAAGAAGGATGAGTACAACCCCAAGAACACCATCCCAACCGTGAAGCATGGAGGTGGAAACATCATTCTTTGGGGATGCTTTTCTGCAAAGGGGACAGGACGACTGCACCGTATTGAGGGGAGGATAGATGGGGCCATGTATCGCGAGATCTTGGCCAACAACCTCCTTCCCTCAGTAAGAGCATTGAAGATGGGTCGTGGCTGGGTCTTCCAGCATGACAACGACCTGAAACACACAGCCAGGGCAACTAAGGAGTGGCTCCGTAAGAAGCATCTCAAGGTCCTGGAGTGGCCTAGCCAGTCTCCAGACCTGAACCCAATAGAAAATCTTTGGAGGGAGCTGAAAGTCCGTATTGCCCAGCGACAGCCCCGAAACCTGAAGGATCTGGAGAAGGTCTCTATGGAGGAGTGGGCCAAAATCCCTGCTGCAGTGTGTGCAAACCTGGTCAAGAACTACAGGAAACGTATGATCTCTGTAATTGCAAACAAAGGTTTCTGTACCAAATATTAAGTTCTGCTTTTCTGATGTATCAAATACTTATGTCATGCAATAAAATGCAAATTAATTATTTAAAAATCATACAATGTGATTTTCTGGATTTTTGTTTTAGATTCCGTCTCTCACATTTGAAGAGTACCTATGATAAAAATTACAGACCTCTACATGCTTTGTAAGTGGGCAAACCTGCAAAATCAGCAGTGTATCAAATACTTGTTCTCCCCACTGTATATTTTTAAGATGGTAGAATGCAGTTTTACAGATGCTAGAAACGTGGCTTTCAAATGAGAGATTGGTATCAAAGAGCACACCTAGGTTCCTAACTGACGACGAGGACTTGACAGAGCAGCCATCGAGTGTTAGACAGTATTCTAGGTTACTACTTGTGGAGTTTTTTTGTCCAATAGTTAAAAATTCATTTTTTTCTGAATTAAGCTGCAGGAAATTACTAGTCATCCAATTTTTAATATCAGTTATGCATTCTGTTAATCTTATGAATTGGTAAGTTTCGTCAGGGCGTGAAGAAATATAGAGCTGAGTATAATAATTATAATACTTCATTATTACACCTTTAGAAAGCAAAATACATTAAAACACATGACAAACAAACAATTTCAGATGTAACAAGGAATCTGCAAATATTATAATGCATTTTAGCTTTAGTTCCAATTATTTATGAAAAGCATTAAAACGTGCATTATAAATACTTACATAATGCATTATACATAAAGTTTTTTTTAAACAAACAAACAACTGAGAGCCAAGCATAGGGCTATTCTGTAAGAAATACAAATATGACAATGTTACTTTTCATAAAGAGTAATGATAATGCAACATAATTAGTTACCTTTAGGTGTAACACAATAATGTGGCGTTAAGCCCAAATCTATGCAAGTATGATTTTATGCATTAAAACAATGTATTGTCAGCACAAATGGGCTCTATAACAGGCATCTTCTGTGGTCATTTTTTTTTTGTGTACAGTATATCTTAGTGAGGATATACCTGTACTTATATTTCAGAAAAAAGAAAACAGTCATTTATATAGTAGGTAGATTTGCAGAATGGTCATTTCAAAAGTAGGGTGGAAACATAAGCAAAGGCTTGGCTAGTGCTGTTGAATCCTGTTGTTGCTCTTGTAAAAACACAATGCAATGCAATGCAAAAACGAAAATGAAAAAATTTGTGTGTCCACTTGTGTTTCATAGATGCAAAAATGAGCATTCAACAAGCCCTTATCTGATACATGATGCATCTGGCATTTTCTTACATCACTTGCACAGATTATTTCCAGTTTCACAATATGAAATAGAGCAACAGCATGAAGCCAGCAGCTACAGTTACTCTGAAGACTGATACTCGATTGCACTGAATTTGGATTGCAATATTTCATAAACTCCTAGCAAAGGCAAAAAAGCATCCTATTTCAATTCATATCAGCCATTAGACAACTTTCACACACTCTCTTTTACTGTTTTGAGCGCGTGCACACTCAAACTTGCCATCAATCTGTGAGGAGAATCACTGTTGTCTGTGTTTCCATGGGGCTGTTTAAGCCAAGATTTATGGCATCTAACTTCACGATGATAGGTTTTATAGCATAACAAGTACTGTTGTCCCAATCAGCCGCACGGATGATGGATCTGTTGTTGAGTGAGAGACAGTGCTACTGAACGAGGAACTCTGCTACTGGAATGATGAACCTCACAAAGCAAGATTGATGCTCTGCCCCGGACACCGTATGAATTAACATCTCCTTCTCGCTTGTTTACACGCTCTTCCCCTTTCCTTCCTGCTAACATTGGCTTTCTAATCAAATCAGATCAAATCAACAGTGCTTTACCGCTGTGATTGTCAAACTAGCGCCGGAGCATTCGTATGAATTAATTAGCATTAATATAATCGGCGGTAACAGTGATAACTGCATAAACATGAGACATGCTCATTATTTATACTGTATATGAATAAGGGGATGCTTGTAATATCAGAAATGTGATCGCCATCAAGCTTTACTGCACTAATGTGAGCTGATTTAGATGGCAGGATGGCTTTTTGAAATGACAGTCACGTACAGGTACATACGGGTTCTGTTACCTGTTGATTTCAGGGTGGTAATATCTGGAGATGAGCTCTGGTTTTTGGGCTGCAGCTCTTATTATGTGGTTAATACCCAGAAGACTGTAGGTTTGATACTCTGTGCTGCTCCTATTCTCTGTGCCTGATCTGCAGATATTTTATTTGTGAATATGGCACATATATTAGTGGTGCTTGCAAAGGCAAATATCACTGTAACTATTGCACATACTTGTGGTTAAAGATCGAAAAAATAACCACAAAAGAAACCACCTAGCAACCTCCAAGAAAACCATAGCAACCACAGAAATGCCATACAAACCACCTAGAACACCCAAGTAACCACATAGCAACACCTTAGAAACCACCCCAGCAGCCACATATCAATGCCCTACAAACCATCCAGAGCACCGCAGCAACCACATATCAACAACCTACAAACCACCTAGCAACACCCTACAAATAACCCATAACACCCCAGTAACCACAGAAACCACCTAGAATACCGCAGCAACAACATAGCAACACCCTAGAAACCACCAAGAACTCCCTGGAAACTACATAGCAATGCCCTAAAAACACCCAGAACACCCCAGAGAGCCACATAGCAATGCCCTACAAACCACCCAGAACACCGCAGCGACCACATAGCAACACCCTACAAACCACTTAGAACACCCCAATAGCCACATAGAAACACCCTACAAACCACCCAGAAAACCCCAGCAACCACATAGCAACAACCTACAAACCACTCAGAACACCCCAACAACCACATAGCCACACCTTACAAACCACCCAGAAAACCCCAGCAACCACATAGCAACACCCTACAAACCACTCAGAAAACCCAAACAACCACATAGCAACACCTTACAAACCACCCATAACACCCCAGCAACCACATAGCAACACCCTACAAATCACTCATAACACCCCAGCAACACCTTACAAACCACCCATAACACCCCAGCAACGCCCTACAAACCATAACACCCCAGCAATCACATAGCAACACCCTACAAACCACCCAGAGCACCACAGCAACCACATAGCAACAACCTACAAACCATCCAGCAACACCCTACAAACAACCCATAACACCCCAGTAACCACATAGCAACACCTTAGAAACCACCCAGAACACCTCAGCAACAACATAGAAACACCCTAAAAACCACCAAGAACACCCCAACAGCCACATACTAGCAACACCTTACAAACCACCCAGAACACAGCAGCAACCACATAGCAACACCTTACAAACCACCCAAAACACCCCAGCAACCACATAGCAACACCCTACAAATCACTCAGAACACCCCAGCAACCACATAGCAATGCCCTACAAACCACCCAGAACACAGCAACAACCACATAACAACACCTTACAAACCACCCCAGCAACCACATAGCAACACCTTACAAACCATCCAGAACACCCCAGCAACCACATAGCAACGCCCTACAAACCACCCAAAACCACCCCAGCAACCACATAGCAACGCCCTACAAACCACCCATACCACCACAGCAACCACATAGCAACGCCTTAGAAACCACCCAGAACACCCTGGAAACCACATAGCAATGCACTATAAACCACCCAGAACACCCTGGAAACCACATCTGCTGAATGATAAGTAATTAAGTACAAACATTCTCCCAGGGGAATTTTTTATTGTTCAAAGTTTTCTCTTTCACAGCGTAAGAGACATAATAGAGCTCTCAGTTAATTCAGTCAAGTTATAACTTTACCTCAGACTAAAGTTCTTAAGGACACAGACACAATAAGACGTTTTTGACTGTTTGCCATACAGTAAGATTAAAAAGCTATCAAATGAATTGTTCACAGGAGAAACTTCTGAGAAGCAAGTCTTCATTTAATCTCACTGCTGTCTAGTAGCAACAACTGAGCAATAAAAGAGATCTCAGTGGTTCCTCCTTCCCTTTGGGAACAGGACAGATGCCAGAGAGAAAGAAAGAGAAATAGAGCAAAAGCTACAGGCAGATGTTATCTGGGAAAACGTCCTGCTCCATGCAGACTTCAGGGAAGTACATTCAGAAGGACCTAGCAAGATTACCAGTGTTTATTTGATTTATTTCCGGAGGTTAAAACTTCATGTGAAAGCTCCAGCTTCAATCAGCTCAACTAGTGCTGGGAGACAAACACTGTGCGTTTCTGCTCGGCCACGCTCTTTGGAAAAAAGAAAGAGGGAAAAACACTTGGCAAAAGACTAACTGGATTAACCATTATGCTTTATTTTAGCTACGAAAATATCATAATCGCAAAAAAACCAAACCCAAGGGCCAGACAGTGCAGATGAAGATGTAAAAATACAGGCATCAGGAGAATATTGTCATAAAGACGCCACATGTGAGTCATTTTTCCGAACACTTCAAAAGCTCCTGCTGTGGAATCAGCACCGCTTTGATCTGGAAGACTGTGGCCGTGTCCGATTGGTTTTGCTGGCACTCTGTGACAGAGCGGAAGACAGAGAGGGAAGACAGAGAGAGAGAGAGAGAGAGAGAGAGAGAGAGAGATAAACCGGCAGAGATGCAGAGAGGGGAAAGCAGGTCAGTGGACAGACGCCTCCAGGGAGAAGTGCGAGGGGTGCGAAGATTAGGAATGCCAGACTGACCACAGCAAGTGGAAGAGAACAGATGTCCAGGGTCCCACGACTCCTAGGGGACTAAGACGGACACTGCACAGGAATCCCCCCAAAACACACATACACACACACACACACACACACACACACACTTTGGACAGAGTCACCAGGGAAACATGCCCCGATGCCCTCTCCGGTTAAATCCTCTCTGGTTAGAGGATGGCTGCTAGTTTAAGTGCCGAGAGTCTCCAGTGGTCCTATTTCATAGCACTATAGCATGCCCAAAAAACACTGTGAACACCTTAGCAACGCCCAACAAAGCACCAAAAACACCCAGCAACCACATAGCATGCCCAACAAACCACCCAGCAACCACATAGCAACGCACAACAAACCACCCAAAACACCCAGCAACCACATAGAAACGCCCAACAAACCACCCAGAACACCGTAGCAATGGCCTACAAACCATCCAGAACACCCTGGCAACCACATAGCAATGCCCAAGAAACCACCCATAACCACACCAGCAACCACATAGCAAAGCCTTAGAAACCACCCTGAACACCATTGCAACGCCCTACAAACCACCAATAACACAATAGTCAATGCCCAAAAAACCAACAAACCACCCAGAACAACATAGAAACGCCCAACAAACCACCCAGAACACCGTAGCAATGGCCTACAAACCATCCAGAACACCCTGGCAACCACATAGCAATGCCCAAGAAACCACCCATAACCACACCAGGAACCACATAGCAAAGCCTTAGAAACCGCCCATAACACCATTGCAACGCCCTACAAACCACCAATAACACAATAGTCAATGCCCAAAAAAAACACCCAGAACACCACAGCAACACCCTACAAACCACCCAGAACACCATAGCAACACACTACAAACCACACAGAACACCATTGCAATGCCCTACAAACCACCCATAACCACACCAGCAACCACATAGCAAAGCCTTAGAAACCACCCTGAACACCTTAGTAACCACATAGCAAAACCCTTAAACCCAACCATAGCACCCCAGCAACCACATAGCAAAGCCTTAGAAACCACCCAGAACACCATTGCAACGCTCTACAAACCACAAATAACACCATAGCAACGCCCTACAAACCACCCAGAACACCATAGCAATGCCCAAAAATCCACCCATAACACCATAGCAATGCCCTACAACCCACCCAGAACACCATAGCAACACCCAAAAAAACACCCAGAACACCATAGCAACACCCTACAAACCACCCAGAACACCATAGCAACGCCCTACAAACCACCAAGAACACCATAGCAACGCCTTATAAGACTCTCTTTGAAACGTAATTGTTTCTCCTAGACATCATTAAAACAAAATGGACAACGAAATCACTGTGCCTGAAGTCTCCTGTATGTCAATCATTTCTCATCAAATGATCGGAGCTGCATCATGGGTAATGTAGTTTTTTCACAAATTCCACTGTTAAACATGATTATTTTAAAACTAATTTGATGTAATGTGGGCTGACGGCTTCTGCAGAAGTAAATACGATATACACTCACCTAAAGGATTATTAGGAACACCTGCTCAATTTCTCATTAATGCAATTATCTAATCAACCAATCACATGGCAGTTGCTTCAATGCATTTAGGGGTGTGGTCCTGGTCAAGACAATCTCCTGAACTCCAAACTGAATGTCAGAATGGGAAAGAAAGGTGATTTAAGCAATTTTGAGCGTGGCATGGTTGTTGGTGCCAGACGGGCCGGTCTGAGTATTTCACAATCTGCTCAGTTACTGGGATTTTCACGCACAACCATTTCTAGAGTTTACAAAGAATGGTGTGAAAAGGGAAAAACATCCAGTATGCGGCAGTCCTGTGGGCGAAAATGCCTTGTTGATGCTAGAGGTCAGAGGAGAATGGGCCGACTGATTCAAGCTGATAGAAGAGCAACTTTGACTGAAATAACCACTCGTTACAACCGAGGTATGCAGCAAAGCATTTGTGAAGCCACAACACGCACAACCTTGAGGCGGATGGGCTGAAGACCCCACCGGGTACCACTCATCTCCACTACAAATAGGAAAAAGAGGCTACAATTTGCACGAGCTCACCAAAATTGGACAGTTGAAGACTGGAAAAATGTTGCCTGGTCTGATGAGTCTCGATTTCTGTTGAGACATTCAGATGGTAGAGTCAGAATTTGGCGTAAACAGAATGAGAACATGGATCCATCATGCCTTGTTACCACTGTGCAGGCTGGTGGTGGTGGTGTAATGGTGTGGGGGATGTTTTCTTGGCACACTTTAGGCCCCTTAGTGCCAATTGGGCATCGTTTAAATGCCACGGCCTACCTGAGCACTCTTTCTGACCATGTCCATCCCTTTATGACCACCATGTACCCATCCTCTGATCGCTACTTCCAGCAGGATAATGCACCATGTCACAAAGCTCGAATCATTTCAAATTGGTTTCTTGAACATGACAATGAGTTCACTGTACTAAAATGGCCCCCACAGTCACCAGATCTCAACCCAATAGAGCATCTTTGGGATGTGGTGGAACGGGAGCTTCGTGCCCTGGATGTGCATCCCACAAATCTCCATCAACTGCAAGATGCTATCCTATCAATATGGGCCAACATTTCTAAAGAATGCTTTCAGCACCTTGTTGAATCAATGCCACGTAGAATTAAGGCAGTTCTGAAGGCGAAAGGGGGTCGAACACAGTATTAGTATGGTGTTCCTAATAATCCTTTAGGTGAGTGTATACTATGATTAACAACCTCGTAGCTCACAGTATTTCTGTCTTTAAAGGTTTATAAGTTATTGTTCAAAATCAATTTCCCTATGGAGAAAATGAATGGAGTTTTTACTTCCGGAACCGACTGATGCGCTCTATTGTCTTCTGCAGAGCTGCTTTCCAGCTGAAATTGAATAAGTTTCATAACTGATGAACCTTGAACTGTTATTTTCCTGTTTATTACAATCTGTACAATTCTATTATTTCTCCTGAGGAATTTCAGGAGAACCGTCTGAGACAAAGTTGAAACATCACTGCTGTCTCTCCGTGTCCCACTTCTCTGTGTGTGAGAGCTCAGCTGTTGGCTGTGAGTCTGTGGTGCGTGAGAATCGAGGCATGTGGGGAGAGTTTGGAGAGTGTGATTAACTCAATCAACGGCTGTACTGTCTAACGTGTCAAAGAAGAAGATGAGAAAGATGGTCATACAGTATGAGGACGGAGGGATGGATGAAGCGTGAGAGGCTGTAAAACACAATTTTCCACCAGCTGTGAACAACAACTTCCTCTGATCTCCAAATCCTACAATTTTCTCCCCACTAAACTGCCATCACACCCTTATCTAAATCTTTCATACGAAACTATGTATTTGCTTTTTGTTTTTGTAATGTATGTATATATATGTAAAACAATCAATTGTTAGTGGGTGGGATATATTAGGCAGCAAGTGAACCTTTTGTCCTCAAAGTTGATGTGTTAGAAGCAGGAAAAATGGGCAAGCGTAAGGATTTGAGCGAGTTTGACAAGGGCCAAATTGTGATGGCTAGACGACTGGGTCAGAGCATCTCCAAAACTGCAGCTCTTGTGGGGTGTTCCCGGTCTGCAGTGGTCAGTATCTATCAAAAGTGCTCCAAGGAAGGAACAGTGGTGAACCGGAGACAGGGTCATGGGCGGCCAAGGCTCATTGATGCACGTGGGGAGCGAAGGCTGGCCCGTGTGGTCCGAACAAACATACGAGCTACTGTAGCTCAGATTGCTCAAGAAGTTAATGCTGGTTCTGATAGAAAGGTGTCAGAATACACAGTGCATCGCAGTTTGTTGAATTAAAATTCAAATTGATTATATATACTAAATATGTAAATATATGTAAAACAATCAATTGTGATTATTATGATATCATTTAAAAAATATCATACATCCAAAAAGTGTATATACATATCAAAGTAAAATAAAATAAAAATATTTTATAAATAAATATAGTTAAACCAGTTACAAGTGGTTCTTGATAAATCCTTGAAAAACTATTTGTGTCGAGACAAATTATAAAGTTAGTATGCATTGATTAACTCAACATACTTGATTAATTTAGTCTTTAAATATAAATGAATATACCTGTACTTTTCTAAAACTGAACTGAATAACTGTCCAACATGACCATCAGAGTTGACAATTTCCTGTGCAGGTTGAAAAGTTCTTGTTTTTCTGTCCTACATGCATCATTAGCAGGCAAGCTGAACTAATGGAACCGGTTATAGTCCACCATGCAAAATTACACCCCAAAAAAACAGATGAAGAATAACCTGAGTGGGTGATTTGGATCTGCTGAATGTGAAGATTGCCTTTAAACTTTAATTAACTAGGAATCGCCCCCTTTCACAGATGTAATTAAACGCTACTTGAACCTCTTAATTGCCAGTGTCCTTAAATTGTTTCTGTTGGTCGGTCAAATCTGAAGTCAGACCCGCTGGGACAGGACGGCCTTGTGTTTCGGGGTCGGCAGTGGATCAAGTCATGATAATTACCAACCACTTCATCCACAGATCGGCATTTACAGTTTGCTTTACGGCTCTGAAGAAAGCGAGCGCAATTCTCCCCAACAAGACAAACGCTGCGGGATGAGTTTTATGATAATGTATGATTTATACAGCTTGAGCAATAACAATAGTGATGCTTAATCAAATTAGCACCACTACAAACTATAGATGCAAACAGTAAACCAAGCGCTGTTGCCTTGATAAAAATGCACAAGTTGAGCAGAATAGTTATTAGAAGAATTCCTTCACATTTTCTAAGCTTTGACCTTTGAATCGTTGATATTTATATCACCACTGGTTATTAACTAATTACATATGCATCTGCCAAATTAGAAACCCCGACAGACACAGGAAGGAGGTTAATTGGCTACTGAAATATTTTTGCATGAGATACATAAACACGGTTATATAGCAAACGCGGAACATAAAGCAGCATAACGGCGGCGTGACAAGCGAAGCAGAATGGATGAAACACTCCACATGTTGCAAGCCCAGATGAGACGGTACAGCTACCGTATATAATTAAAGCAATTGCATAAGCTGTTCAATTATACTCAGCCTGATAGGCATGCCACCCTCCCAAACTCCTCGGCTTGAAGAATCGGGAGAAAAGGAGGAAAGGAGGCCTTATAATTACAGACGTGCCATATGGTCAGCACAGGGATCGTGCGGAAATATTTACTTTCCTGTCGTATCTGAGATTATGTCTTTGTTAGTGTATGCCAGCGTGCGCTGTCAGAGTTTGTCAGTGCTTGGCCATGCTGCAGACCACCATCCAACACGCGGCTTTAATTAGCGTCTGTGCGGCAGTCATTATTGCAATTAGCGCGGCTGTGCGCGTCTGCCTGGGGTACCTGAGCAGAACCTGCGTCTCCCTATCAGCTCCTCCCTGGGCCCAGCAGCTGCTTTAACTCACTTCTGTCTCTGTGTGTGTGTGTGTGTGTGTGTGTTACTTTACTTAATTATCTGCTTCTTATTTATTTATTTACTTATATCTGTTCTCTGGGCCCTCATTTGATTATCATTAGGGCTCTGCGAGCCGAAGAATTCTAAAAGTTAACTTGTTTTCATCTCTCGGTTTTTCTTTTAAAAAAAAAAACATTTTAGCTGTTAATGTCTTGAGGTGCCCGTTTACTGCAAAAAAATAATTTTCCTAATCAGTATTTATATCTTGTCTTTCAATAAAAACTTCCTAAAATAAGATACATTTACTCGAGAAACATAATTATGTGAGATAAGACATTTAAACTAAACTAATTTATCTGAGAAATAAAATTGCACAAGAAAATAAGACTTAATTACAGAAAATGTATTTTTTTATTCAGTCTTACTCCGTTTAGGTTTTCTTGGTTTAATATTTTGACAAACCTTAACTTTATCTATCTATTAGCAACTACCCAGAACACCCTAGCAACCATTCAGAACACCCTAGCAACTGCATAGCAACACCCCAGCAACCACCCAGAATACCCTAGGATCCACCAGGAATACACTAGCAAATGCCTAGCAACCATCTACAACACCCTGGCAACGAACTAGTAACCACCCAGTTAACCCTAGCAACTACATGGTAACACCCTAGCAATATGCTAGCAACTGCCCAGCAACCATCCAAAACACCTTGGCAACTACATAGTAACCACCCACTAAACCCTAGCAGCTACATGGCAACATCCTAGCAATATGCTAGCAACCACCCAAAACGCCTGGGCAACTACCTAGCAACATCTCAGCAACCACTCAGAATACTCTAGAAACTGCCTAGCAACACCCTAGTGACCACCAGGAATATATTAGCAACACCCTAGCAAACCACCCAGAATAACACAGTAACCTCCTAGAACACTTGAGCAACTACCCAGAAGATCCTATCAACTGATTAGCAATATAATAATAGATATAGCAACTTCCTAGCAACACCCTAGCAACACCAAGATGGTTGCTAGCAACTGCCTAGCAACCATCCAAAAACCCTTTTGACTGCCTATGAACAGACCAGAAAGCCTTAGCAACTGCATAGCAACACCATTGTGACCACCAGGAATAAATTAGTACTTGGCTAGCAACCATCCAAAACACCCTGTCAACTACAGAGTAACCACCTAGAAAACCCTAGCAACTACATAGCAAAATCCAGAATATTCGAGAAACTGCCTATCAACACCCTAGCAACCACCCAGAATAACATAGTAACCACCCAAAACACTTACCTAGAAGACCATAGCAACTGCCTAGCAACATCTATAATACTTTAGCAACTGCACAGCAACACCCATGCAACCACTCAGAATACCCTAGTAACCACCTATAACACTTTAACAACTGCATGGAGGACCTTAGCAACACCCTAGTAACACCCTAGCCTAGCAACCCCACAGCAATCTATTTCTCTGTCGGTGTGCCGTAAGACACCTTCAAACTGGCCATAAAACCATCAAGTTTCATGATTTTTAAACTGCTTCAAGATTTCTGGCCGGGCTTTACAAAACGTTTTAATCTAACCTGTTCAACTTCTCTTCGCAGGTAGATATAACTTGTTTAGATGCTTTTAGAAGACCAAACTGTAATTGTTATACAGGTACAGTGGTAAACAGTTGCAGAGGAGGGCTGTAATGGAACTGAGCATAAAACTGCCTGACAGAACGGCAGCCGGTTGAGTCACTAGAGAGCGGAGGAAGTTTCTCTTGAGTGGCCGCTGAGACTCTTCTCTTGACCTTTGACTTCATTATCTTCCTAATTATGCTCATAACCAGTCTGATGGCACAAACCCGGGAAAGGACTGTTGGCTTATTGCTGGAATATTAAAACAAAGAACAAATTGTACAAAGGCAGGCATCACTATATCACTTCATGAGCTGCAAATTGTGACCAGTAGAAGATCAATGATCGTAGATCGTAGAAGATGCCCTATATAGTGCACCGTCTGATCATTCCCTATCCCCTATATAGTGCACTGTCTGATCATTCCCTATCCCCTATATAGTGCACCGTCTGATCGTTCCCTATTCCCCATATAGTGTGCTGTCTGATCGTTCCCTATCCCCTACATAGTGCACCGTCTGATCGTTCCCTATCCCCTATATAGTGCACTGTCTGATCGTTCCCTATCCCCTATATAATGCACCGTCTGATCGTTCCCTATTCCCTATATAGTGCACCGTCTGATTGTTCCCTATTCCCTATATAGTGCACCGTCTGATTGTTCCCTATTCCCTATATAGTGCACTGTCTGATCGTTCCCTATCCCCTATATAGTGCGCTGTCTGAATCGTATATATCCCCTATATAGTGCACTGTCTGATCGTTCCCTATCCCCTATATAGTGCACTGTCTGAATCGTTCCCTATGCCCTATATAGTGCACTGTCTGATCGTTCCCTATCCCCTATATAGTGCACTGTCTGAATCGTTCCCTATGCCCTATATAGTGCACTGTCTGATCGTTCCCTATCCCCTATATAGTGCACTGTCTGAATCGTTTCCTATGCCCTATATAGTGCACTGTCTGATCGTTCCCTATCCCCTATATAGTGCACTCTCTGAATCGTTTCCTATCCCCAATATAGTGCACTGTCTGATCATTCCCTATCCCCTATATAGTGCACTGTCTGATCGTTCCCTATCCCCATATAGTGCACTGTCTGATCGTTCCCTATCCCCTATATAGTGCACTGTCTGATCGTTCCCTATTCCCTATATAGTGCACCGTCTGATCGTTCCCTATCCCCTATATAGTGCACTGTCTGATCGTTCCCTATCCCCTATATTGTGCACTGTCTGATCGTTCCCTATCCCCTATATAGTGCACTGTCTGATCGTTCCCTATTCCCTATATAGTGCACCGTCTGATCGTTCCCTATCCCCTATATAGTGCACTGTCTGATCGTTCCCTATCCCCTATATAGTGCACTGTCTGATCGATCCCTATCCCCTATATTGTGCACTGTCTGATCGTTCCCTATCCCCTATATAGTGCACCGTCTTCCGTATGAAAAAAAAACAGCTGAAAAAGTGGGTGGGAACTGTAGCACTCTATAACTATTACTCAAACTCAAACTCAGAGGTTTGATCACATCACTTCCCCTCAGTATGAGACTTGAGTGTGTGCGTCACCAGCGGTTTTGTTGAGGAGAAACTTTAATAAGTGATCAGATGCACTATTTTCACCTGCTGGACGTTAAAACGGGCGAAAAAAACAATAACCCACGTAGAAACCATAACACACTAGCATCATGGCAGTGACATTTGCACAAGAAAACAACACCCATTTCCCCCAGAAAACATTTAGCTCTCTCTATTATGCCGTTTTTGAAGATAAACTCTTTGTTTCAGGAAGGAAAATGTATTAATTATCATCCTCTTTACAATTTAATGCTTAGAAGCATATTTGTGTTAGAACTGAGCAGAATTATCTAACTTCTTGTTGATTTTTTCAACAATCCCTGTAGTATTTTTAGTGGGAGAAGTTTTTTATTCCTCCTCCTTGCACTTCTGAGTCTGTTTCGGAAGATTATTGAGTTTGCTATTTGGGTCACAGCATGCTGTGCTTCCGTACATTATGTTTGGGAATAGCTGTGGAGAAGATACATATCTCCAAAAACATTCTGCACTACGGCTGCTGCGGCGAGTCCCATCATCCATTCGCCCCGTGAACCGCTTCTCCGCGTATCTGACATGTTCTCTGAGCCTATCAGACCCGTCGTCTGACACGGGAAGATAATTAGCCGAGCGATTAGGTAAACAATGGGCTTAATTGAGTAATCAGAGAGAAGGAGAAACTGCAGAGGCTACGATTAGAAATCTTCAGCAGCGGCGCTGGGTTTGTTTGGGGAGCGTGAGACGGGTTTAATCCGTGCAATTCCTGGGAGAGATGCGAGATCTTCCCCGCAGAATGCCAAGACACCGGAAACTTTCCGTCTTTGCACATGCTCTCTCTCTCTCTCAATACTCCACAGCAGATAAAATGATTTCATGATTTAAGGCGCCGATTCTGCCTCGGGCGTGAAATCTAAGTTCATGTTACGGTTGGTGGTGAGAGATCTTTATTGCTTCCTTGCTTTTCATGCATTTTGCTCTTTCAGCAGTCAGACGAAACTTGTGGATGCCGAAAAACTTTTGTGCCAGTACAAGTCCCCTTTGAAAGTACCAAATTCAGGCCTCTTTAAGTGAACTAAAAATTGCTCTTTGCATTCACAGTAGCTGGGTCTCCATCCATATATTTTGCTTGCGAAATATTTGGTTATTATACAAAAATGCTGCATGGAAACACAAAGATGCAAATAAATAAAACATATATGCACACTGAAGATGGATGCATTTTTAAATATAGCTGCATGTAACCACTTAGATCATAGCTAGAAAAAAACATTTACAGCCAATACAGGCAATTTACCATAGAAAATATATGGTTTTTAAAGCTTTTTAACAGTTATAGCCCCACCTATGAGCCAATCTCCATAAAAGTGTGCGTGCTTCTTTAGAATCATGTGCCGCATGTGCTCACCTAATGCTGCGAAGTTCTGAGTTTTCGTTTAGGAATGATAGGCTTTTGGGTAGACTTGGCCATGCCTGTTTTCTAAAGGACCCAGCTATAGCTATCCAAAGGCCACTGACCTAGAGAGTCCCAAGAATTGTGCCGCAGTGGTTTTAATCAAGGTTGAGTCAAAAACCTAGGACTAGTTCACAAAAGTTGTTTTTTAAAATTTTTTTCCAATATTTAAAGAACGACTCGATTGTCAACGGCGGTTCTAGAGGTAAAGTTGCTCAGAATGAGGAGTTCTACCATGCGGTATGAATGTCATGGCCATGTTATACAATCCTTTACGCACGTGAAAAAATTTCTCACAGGTCTCTAGGGCCGCGAGTCAAACAGGCCCAGCGAGTTTCATTCCAAAGGCAGTCTTAGCAACTTGGACGAATACACCACATGCCAATTTTCAAGTCAATCAGACTTAGGGTTGCGTAGTTATAGCCATTTTTATGTTTTTTCCACAAGTGGCCAGTCACCACGTGCTTTTTCACGCGACCACAGAATGACCTCTTACATATGTGTGCCGAGTTTGGTGAAATTATCTCATTATATTCACGAGTTATAGCTGGCTCCTCTCACTTCAAACGTTTTGGCAGCCCTTAGAGACCATGAACTGAAATTTCAACTTTTTTTTGATAATTATTGACAATCAGACTCCAGAGAATCTTGCTGCACTGGTTTGGTTCTGATCGGGCCAAAAACCTAGGACTACTTCTCAAATTTACCAAATAAATTCCTAAAAAGTGGAATTCATTCACATACAGTATGTTTTCCAACACTGTCACATGACTAGGGTTGCAAAGTTTCCAGAAACCTTTCAGAATCTTTGGAAACTTTCCAGTATTTTTGGGAAACTTTCAGAAAATTTTGGAAAGTTTCTGGTAATTTACCAGACATTTTCATCCCCTTTGCAACCCTACACATGACCTCATCATTTACATGTTTAATTCAGCACATGGTGTCCAGTGATCAGTTCAATTTTCATTATTACCCCAACATAGTACACAATATAAACACTATATAGTGCACGAATGCATACTGTGTGCAGTATGTGCATTTTCTGTATGCATGCAACTACAACTACATTTGGCAAAATGCACACTGCCTACTGTATCCCACAATGCAATGCATTCAACTTGACCTTGCATTTTCAGTGTGGTGAATGAACCAGATTAATCAGATTTAAAATAGGAACAAAAATGGAAAATATATGTATTTGCTTTATTTCACCAATGTTTGATATTCCAGTGTTTTTGCAAAAAATTGCATGTGCAACTTGGGTTGCTACTACGGTCCCTGGCCTTAATGAAGTAGTAAATTCTGCCATTATTAACTCACCCTCATGTTGTTCCAAACCTGTATGCTGCGTCCACGCTGATTGTTTCCATGCAATGACAGCCTTGAAAGAACAAAAAAAGCAACATAAACATCCCATAAAAGTAGTTAATGTGTTAGACTTCTGAAGTCATACGCTAGTTGTTCTGTTATACATTTTGAAAAGTGACAAACACTGATACCACTGCAAACACACAAACACTTTTACAGTCCAGCACGCAGCTGTTAAGCGGGAACTCTCCTGTCCAATATCCCAGCAGCCCTGAACACGAGACCCCAGAGACAAACACTCATTCATCATGAGCTGTCAGGACGCCCGGGGCACCATGTCACGCTGCTGTTGATTTAACGGGAGACTGTCTGACATGCTCAGACCTTCCACAACAACTACCCAGATTTACAACACGCAACCTGCCTCTAGATTACCCATTATGTCTCATTATTAGTCCAGTGCATGTGAGGGACTTCCACTTTCACCCAGGACTGAGTTGGACAATCTAAACTTTAGGGTTGTTAAGTGATATATACTATATAGCAAATCTCAACTGTTTGATTTTTTTTTATTTCGTTGCAAAAGGTAACTATATTATCGCCAATGTCCCTTTAAGGCAAGTCATTTCACTCGGCGGCCATCTTTGAAACGCCTCTCAGGCATGCAAGTGCAGCTCATATCTCTTTGAATGGGGAAACATCAAATTCTCCAAAACTGTTCGCCAAGCTTACGATTAAATTTCATATTTGAAATCACCAATGAAATCAGACAACAACTATCTCATAAATTTGGTTTATAAACATTTAAATCATGACAAAAAAACCCCTGCATTTTTCAGCCTGGAAAAAGCTAATGCGCAGTCCTAAGCGTGCGTCTCAGAACACTGCCTGTTTCTATAGCAACCGGAGCTTCTAACGGCAGCTGTAGTGACGCAATGACTTTACTAACCAACGATTGGCTCTTTCATTTAGAAGGCGGGGCTTATTCGTCATATTGGGCGTTGCACTTTCTCCAATTCATAAGTAATCGGAGTGCACCGTCTTCATATATATATATATATATATATATAAAGTCTTTGTTATCGCCCAACACTTTATATAATTTTGGACATATATCTAGCTCACTCATGAAACTCTAGAGGGCGCAGGCTGATGGTCCTTTACATGCTATCTACAAGCAATCACATCATTACCACATGGCACAAGCTGATTGGCTCTGCTGATCCTGCAGCCAATAAGATTGCTTGCGCAACATTTAAATAGTCTCGTTCAGTGATTGCTGTAAGCTAGTTCTGCAGCGCACTATCAGAGTTCCTCTGAACCCCTCCACCTCCCCAGGTCCACCTGCCTAAATCTGCTATGGTATTTATGTACGTCTATTTATGCAGCAGCAGCACATCTCACATGCTCACAGCAGTGTGTCTATTGGGTCATTCCGTGTCAACTCAACTAGAGATGCCCGGTTCAAATTTTTGATTTTGTTAATATTTTTTCCAAAATATTAAATGTCACAAATGTATATTTATTGAGTAATCCACTGTTTTGTAGAGGGAGGGTCAAAATGACAATTTTCACCTGAGATTTGGAGCCCAATTACAGGGGTGTAAAAATGACTTTAGAAAGATGGCAGCATCATTATTTTATTTCTACACAGAGATTGGTAGGTCTATTAGTAAAATCTGTTAACTTTAGCAATCTTTATTGCATTATATGCCAACGGTGACTGTTCAGAAATGGGAAAAAAGCACTTATTGTGTTTTTTTGCACCAAGTTTGCATGCCTGTAACTCAAGGAGTATTAAAAGATATCTTAATATCCTTTTAGATTCTGGTTCTTAACAAGCTTTTCTTTTGGTATCTCCATTTTAAAGGCCCTCGGTGGTTCAGTCCCAGAGATATGGAGATCTTAATGTGGCTTCGTGAGTAAACTGGTAAAGTTCAGTGGTCCAAAACCAAATGTGGGTCAATTTGCACACAGCTCATACTTTTTATATTTAAAGAGGAATATCTGAAGAACAAATAATGCTGAAACTAGAAATGTATTTAGTTTTTTTCTATCACCTCAATTGCATAGAACAAACCTGTCTGAGTGCCATAAGTATTGTTTTCCCAAAGTTTGCATGCTTGTAACTCTAAAAGTATTCAATATATCTTAATATCCTTCTAGAATCTCATTCTTAATAAACCTTTAAGGCCCTATATGGTTCGGTCCCATAGATATGGGGATCCCAACTTGACTCCATGTCTAAATTGTTGAATTTTACCAATTTGTAATGGCATTTAAAGGGACACACAAAAAAGGCGCATTTTTGCTCACCCTCAAAAAGTGACCATTTTAATATGCTGTAAAAAATTATCTGTGGGTATTTTGAGCTCAAACTTCACATACACACTCTGGGGACATCAGAGACTAATTTTAAATCTTGTAAAAAGGGGCATTATAGGACCGCTTTAAAGAAATATGTACTATTTAGCAAATCTCGACTACATGATTGTTTATATAAGGTCACAAAATGTAACCTATATTATCACCCAGATCTAATCTGCTAAATGTGAATATAAAGGCATGAATATATTAAGATATTATAAATAATAACATCATGATTTTCTGTGAAGCTGCTTTGGAACAATGAGTTGTGAAAAGGCCATACAAATAAATTTGACCTGACTTGAATTTGACAAACACTTAAATGTGTAGAAAGAGCCGGGTCAGTTTGGACTTTAGTTGCATGAAGTGCCACTTTTTCAAACCCTTGCTGGAAACATCCTAAACCAGTTTAAGGCAAGACACTACAGGCAAAACCATTGTTTTTTCATGCACTGGTCAAGTAAGAGATTATTAAGCAGGTCTAAACGGGTCACCCTGGCCAAAACCCCTTCTAAAACCATCTAATCAGCCTGATTTAACTTGTTTTTTTCAGCACTGACATCCTCACCCCAACTGAAATCAATGGATTTCGCTATGATGTACTGTAAACTCCAGTGTGAAAGTGCCCTTAAAGGATGTTCTGGCCCGGGTCGGGATACGTGACCCTGGAACACACGACGAGCGTCTGTGCATCTTAACCTCGGACAGCCCAGCAGACTCATGGATTAGCGGCCCGACTCATTATCAGCGTTGAGCAGTCGAGAAATACACTTGAACAGTTTCTTTCCAATTTCTCACTTGGTTGATCTAATATGTGAAAAGAAAACGAATCGACCCATGTCATTGGGTTATTATTTTGCTAATGTGAAATAGTTTTTTTTTCCACGAGTGTGCGTTCCAAAATCCAATCAACATTCCTGACCACAGAAAAGGGCCCTTTTCCATGCGCCGAGATTAAAACCCCTCCAAATTAATAATCGTTAGCATTCGACTCGAGAACTAACCACTGTGCAAGCTCTTAAGAGCCTTTATTTGCATATTTTAGCATGCTTTGTGAACCCCGTTCCTGCAGTTTGGAAGAATGATAATGTTCATCGTGATATTATGGCCGCGGCACATATGGCGTCTGTCTCGCGAGCCTCTTATAGGTCAGTGATAGGCAGAGAAAGAGGGCGATTTCAAAATGCTGTGATTACAGTGTTGAAGAGGACCAGATTGAAAAATGAACTTGTGCACCGTCCGAAACCCCCCACGACTGAAGGAGAGGTGAAGGTCAGTCGTTTACCTGTCGGCGAAAGAGGCAAAGCTAAACTTTTAGTATTCAGCACAGGATCCAACTCACATCAAGTAAATACCAGCTTTGCCCAAAGAAAAGCATAGGTTTCTGCTTCCCACTTCCCACTACTCTCTGCTGGGAACACTTACTTAACTTACTGTGCAGTTTATATTGTACACTGCATACTTCTCTTCTGAATAGCATGTGAAACAGATTTCAAATATTGTCACATGACCTCATCATGTTGAGTATTTAATTCAGCAAATGGTGTCGAAAGACAGGGAATGCATGAACTGGTAAAATGCAATGCAAGTTGCTTTGGATAAAAGCATCTGACAAATGCAAAAATGGAAATAACACATCATTTACTGTTTACAATATACATACTACATAGTGTGTAAATAATAAGAGAAGTATGGTAGCATGCAGCATTTACACTCACCTAAAGGATTATTAGGAACACCTGTTCAATTTCTCATTAATGCAATTATCTAATCAACCAATCACATGGCAGTTGCTTCAATGCATTTAGGGGTGTGGTCCTGGTCAAGACAATCTCCTGAACTCCAAACTGAATGTCAGAATGGGAAAGAAAGGTGATTTAAGCAATTTTGAGCTTGGCATGGTTGTTGGTGCCAGACGGGCCGGTCTGAGTATTTCACAATCTGCTCAGTTACTGGGATTTTCACGCACAACCATTTCTAGAGTTTACAAAGAATGGTGTGAAAAGGGAAAAACATCCAGTATGCGGCAGCCCTGTGGGCGAAAATGCCTTGTTGATGCTAGAGGTCAGAGGAGAATGGGCCGACTGATTCAAGCTGATAGAAGAGCAACTTTGACTGAAATAACCACTCGTTACAACCGAGGTATGCAGCAAAGCATTTGTGAAGCCACAACACGCACAACCTTGAGGCGGATGGGCTACAACAGCAGAAGACCCCACCGGGTACCACTCATCTCCACTACAAATAGGAAAAAGAGGCTACAATTTGCACGAGCTCACCAAAATTGGACAGTTGAAGACTGGAAAAATGTTGCCTGGTCTGATGAGTCTCGATTTCTGTTGAGACATTCAGATGGTAGAGTCAGAATTTGGCGTAAACAGAATGAGAACATGGATCCATCATGCCTTGTTACCACTGTGCAGGCTGGTGGTGGTGGTGTAATGGTGTGGGGGATGTTTTCTTGGCACACTTTAGGCCCCTTAGTGCCAATTGGGCATCGTTTAAATGCCACGGCCTACCTGAGCATTGTTTCTGACCATCCCTTTATGACCACCATGTACCCATCCTCTGATGGCTACTTCCAGCAGGATAATGCACCATGTCACAAAGCTCGAATCATTTCAAATTGGTTTCTTGAACATGACAATGAGTTCACTGTACTAAAATGGCCCCCACAGTCACCAGATCTCAACCCAACAGAGCATCTTTGGGATGTGGTGGAACGGGAGCTTCGTGCCCTGGATGTGCATCCCACAAATCTCCATCAACTGCAAGATGCTATCCTATCAATATGGGCCAACATTTCTAAAGAATGCTTTCAGCACCTTGTTGAATCAATGCCACGTAGAATTAAGGCAGTTCTGAAGGCGAAAGGGGGTCGAACACAGTATTAGTATGGTGTTCCTAATAATCCTTTAGGTGAGTGTATATACTGTATGCATGCAACTGCAATTAAATTGCCAAAATGTGCAGTATACAACCAAATCACACTGCATACTGTGTCCCAAAATGCAATGCATTCAAACTGACCTTCCATTTTCAGTGTAGTATATGAAGCAGAATTAAAATCCGTTGCAGTTTCATTTTGGACTAGAATGCAAAATATCTGACCACTGGACACCATGTGCATGCTTGAGGTCATGTGACATTATGTAGTGGCTTCAAGTTGCATGCACATGGTGTCCAGTGATCAGTTATTTTGCATTTTAAATCCTATTATATGGTATACAACATGCATACTATAAAGTGCATAAATGCATACTGTGTGCATTTTCTGTATGCATGCAACTGCAACTACATTTGCCAAGGCGTGCAGTATACAACCAAAGCACACTGCGTACTGTATCCCACAATTCAATGCATTCAACGTGACCTTCCATTTTCAGTGTGGTGAATGACGCGGAATTAAAATCTGTTGCAGTTTCATTTTGGACTAGAATGCAAAATATCTGATCACTGGACACCATGTGCATGCTTGAGGTCATGTGACATTATGTAGTGGCTTCAAGTTGCATGCACATGGTGTCCAGGGATCAGTTATTTTCCATTTTAAATCTTATACAACATGCATACTGTGTGCATTTTCTGTATGCATGCATGCAACTGCAACTACATTTGCCAAAACGTGCAGTATACAACCAGATCACACTGCGTACTGCATCCCACAACAATGCAATGCATTCAACTTGACCTTCCATTTTCAATGTGGTAAATGAACCGGAAGTAAAACCATTACTAAAGTACTGTTTACATATTTTTAAAAGCAAGTGTGCACTATGCAGTACACTAGTATTCCATTCGGAAACGCAGCCCATCTCTCACTGGTGCATTAAACGAACAGCATTTGTTAAATAATGGTTTTCCAGGTAAGTTCACGCCCTTAATAGGCTTCTGCTCCGTATGCCTGATCCTCAGAGACGCTGGAGATCTCAAACGGAAAGGTCTTATTATGATTAATCTCACTTCGGCTAATCGCTTCTCTTCGCTAACAATTCTAATATCAGACGCACGACATGTTTGTTATTTTATACTCACCAGGCAGATCTTTACCCCATATGGGAAATTAGTATTTACGCTGGTTTTCTAGTTCTCATTAAGAGTCAATTATCAATGTCTCGTGCTTTAGGAGAATGACAAATTAACTGTTTACAAACTTAGCATAAAATGAGTCGACAACATTCGCAAACGCTTCTCGAAACACCTTGATACAGTGCAGGGAATATTCTTTTTAATTTGTCAAATGGAAATCAAACTTAATTAAGGAGAATGGCTACATCTGTTCCACGTAAAGCTTGCAGGGTCCATCAACCCCCAGGTGGTCTGATAATTAAAAACATATTTCTTCCTACTTAAATGAAGTTAGACCCTCCACGAACATCTGTTTGGAGAGATCTGCCGTGCCGGCACAATATGACACGTCGTAGCCATCAATGTTTATTAACTATGTTTTTCAGATATGGAAGAAATCACTCTAGTGTTTAAACTAAGTCTGTGTTTTGATTAATTTCTGAGGGTCAGCCTGTAGCGTTGAGCTCATGTTGGCCGATGCACACTTGACTGCTCACTTATTAGTGCTATCAACACATGCAATTAACAAAATAGAGCTGTGATGCCATTTAAAGAGTGAAACTTGGGAAATGTTTTTGAAAGAAGTTTCTTCTGCTCACCAAGGCTGCATTTATTTGATAAAAAAAACACAGTAAAAATAGTGAAATATTATTCCAGTGTAAAACAGCTGTCTTCTATGTGAATATATAGTAAAGTGTAATTTATTCCAGTGATCAAAGCTGAATTTTCAGCATCATTACTCCAGTCTTCAGTGTCACATGATCCTTCACAAATCATTCTAATATGATGATTTGATGCTCAAGAAACATTTATGATTCTTATAAATGTTGAACAGCATTTATTTTGAATCTTTTGTAATACTATAAATTACTTTAATATCAGTTTTGATGCATTTAATACAGCCTTGCTGAATAAAAATATAAATTAAACTCTTTAAAACGGTACATTTCTTTCTTTAAGAAAGAGAGAAAACTGACCATGTTAGTGCATCTTCAAATCTGCAACATCATGCAACGCCATGTCTCCTCCTCCTCATCATTTTTTGACCCATGCACGGAGATTATATTTAATTTAATTATGTTACCTTTTTATTTTGAACTGTAAAATATATGCATGCATCAAAATGCCATCCTATAATGCCTGAAACATTGAGTAAATCTCTTAAAGTGTAACTTTCGCATTGTATTGTTACACTGTCGGTGATATATGTAAAGGAGCAATTTTTACTCGTACCCTGTATTACCTAGACCGAGAAATTCACGTTTATTTGACAGCAAAAGTTTGTACTTTTGACAGCTCCAGGGATTTCGTGAAAACTACAGATTATACTTCCACATTTTTGTATCCCCGCCCACAGACAGTCGGATCGCCAGAGGGTTATTAACACAACAGTTATTAAGAGTAGGTTTATCACTGAAAATTGTATCGTACTATACTCTTTAAACAGCGTTATGGTAAAAATGGAACATTATGGCAACAGCTTTCTTACTGTACACGAACAGCAGTTTCTTTCAGTTTTTCCTCTCCGTTTGGCCTAAAACACTGTGCGTGCTCATCCAGATTGAACTGTTGACTACAAACACAGAGGTTTTTCAGATTCTCCGTTGCGTTCTCTCTGTATTTACGATTCTTCACAGCATTTAGCCGATGCCTACAATGCGCTGGATCAATACAAGTCGACACCATTACTCACTTAATAATGTTGGATTAAAAATAACCCAATGACATAAACAAATGACCCAACAAATTCTGGACAGCCCAACATAGTGAAACAATATGTTTAACCCATAGACTAGTATAAAACAAAGTAGTGTCCGTGACGTCACCCAAAGTTTTCTGAAGAGCATTGTTGAAGCCCAGAGTGGGCGGAGCCGGTCGGCGCCATCTTGGCGGCGCGTCACTCCCGGATAACCAAAAATGGGCAAAGAGGCGGGACGTGAGTGGAGCTGAGGTGCCTGGTTGACAAAGAGCTAGTAGTGACAGCAGCGGCAATCCACCTGTCACTCAAGTGGCCACGCCCTTAATTATGCAGAACTTTAAGGCTTAATATAATTTAAACCAGGGGTAGGGAACGTTAATCCTGGAGAGCCACTGCCCTGCAGAGTTTAGCTCTGACCCTAATCAAACACACCCGAAGAAGCTAATCAAGGTCTTCAGGATTACTAAAGTTACAGGGCAGTGGCTCTCCAGGATCAACGTTCCCTACCCCTGATTTAAACTGATGAGTTATAAAAAAATTCACCCCCCCTCACAGTTGTCATGAAGGGCAAAATGAGCTGTATAGACCAAAACCACTTTTTGTACCTGGCTGTAAACATTAGGGCTGCACGATTTGGGGAAAATATCTAATTGCGATTATTCTGGTTAAAATTGCGATTCAAAACATTTTGTGCTTATATATTATGACTAATAATAATAATAATAATTATTATGATTATTATTATTATTGCTAATAATATATAATAATATTTAACAAAATAAGAAATATTACTATTAAAATAACATTTTCATTATTAAAAATAAAAAAATAGAGTAAATATATCAATATAATAATAATAATAATAATAATAATAATAATAATAATAATAACAACAATTATATTTTACAGAAAACTTATTTTATAAAAAACTGCAGGGTTACCGGTTAACATGCAGGCAGCCTATGCCTAAAAATCACTAGAAATGTCTAAGGATTTATTATAAAATATTATATTATTATTATTATTTATTATTATAAAAATCTGTGATATCAATTTCTTAATTTTTGTCAGGAGGTATGCAGAATCAAGAACGAGTCTATGTCTTTAATATGAAATATGAGCCTCTTATGCATCCACTGTGGGGAAAATACTTGTCATATACATTTATTTAGAGAAGTATTATTTTTCCTATTTTTCACCCAAAATAGGATGGAGTGAGCAGTGCTGGGCACTAAACACACTCATGTTTCATTCACACTGAAGCCAGAGGGCGCCCTCGAGCAGAAACGCCACATTTGCCTCAGAGAGAAGTAATATAATGACGTCTTCAGGAAATCCCTAATGTGAAGCTCGCGCTGTGTAGCTGAATAAAAAGAAGACAGAAACGCTTTGATTAAACATGAAGACAATAAACACACGACAGCGACAATATATGGTGTATTTGAGTTCTTCAAACCTTCTCGGGTATTTTCATAATTATATTATAATGCAGTGCTAATCGACATAGACTCCATCACTGTATAGAATACTATAAATAAAGCCACATCAGCTCACAAAAAGGAAATATCAAACACTCGACTGACGATATGAAGTGAGTTAAAACATGTTATTAAACGCTGTCTTTGTTTTTTCAAACGCACGTTATAAGCGACTCAAACTCGCAGTGCTTTCAGACGGAGCAGCGTTTACTCCTGATCACAAACACACTGTGCATATACAGCTCTGGAAAAAATTAAGAGACCACTTAACATTGATTTCTCAATGTTCATTAAAATCGCAGCCTTTGCGCTTTCATAATCGCCCATAAGCCAAATCGCGATTGCAGTTCGATTTCGATTAATCGTGCAGCCCTAGTAAACATATGTCTTTCTGCTGTAAAGTTGGGCATTTTAACATGGGGGAGATACAGATTTGACTCCCTTTTGGAGCCTGTCTCTAGCGGCCAGTCGATGAATTGCAGTTTAAGTCACTTCCGTGTTGGATTCAAGAGAGAGACCGGAAGGTTGCCTCTTGGTTTAACCCAGTGGTTGGGGTAAATAAACAACCCAACGGTTTTTACTGTGTATGACTAAAAGTTTGCTTAGAAGTATTTCCTACTAAAGCAAGGTGGTATTTGACTCTGCTGAGCGTATCCATAGCAGACTGGTGGGCGTGGCCTTGGATGGCAACATGCCCAGTGCATTGTGGGAGTTGAAGTTTTCCTACCAAAAGAGAAGACAACAACCTTTGTTCTCTAGTCAGGTAGCAGTGATTTCAAAAATACCTTTCTACTGTATAGGCAGCCACGTTTTATTGAAAGCCCAGGTGAAGTACCTGTTTAAGTAGCAGGAGAAGAGTGTGTTTCTACTGCGTCTCATACAGCAGCAGTCGGTCATATGCCTGAATAAGCAGGTTACATTCGTGCCATTGGCCATGAGACATTATCACTCGGACAGATTCCAAACTTATGAAAACCTTCGCAAATGTATTGTGAGAAGTCGAAGGAGCTCGCCGGGGCTGGTTAGCTCCAAATTGGGCACCCGATGCGTTCTGGGCACTTAGCTGGTCATTGATACACAGAGAGAAAAGAGGAGAGCTCAGGGTCGCCCTGTTTCTTCAATGCTAATCCTACGCCAATTAGTTTCTGCCCAGGAGGGCCGGGCATAATGGCTCATTATGGGACGAGCGCGCTCATCTTTAGACGACCCCCCCTCTGCCATCAAATTAAATATGATGGGACCGGTGAACAATGTCTTATTAAAATCAACAATTGATCTACTCTTTGTTCGTTTGGCTCGTTCAATTAAACAAACGTGTACATCAGGACGGCGCGTTGCGGGGTTCAAGGCGAGTTCTTCTCATCCTCGCAGCGTCTGTGAGGCTTTGAAGATTTTCTGAAGCACTGGAAGTCTTTGTGCGGGACGCGGCGGATACCAGTAATGACCCCCCTCGGTTTCAGTGCGCAGTGTTTTCATACGGATTATAAAACTCTGAGTGTGTTGCAGGCGATAATGCCAAGATGGATGATGGCAAACTGAAGTTGAGTTTGCAGTGTTTCTGACAGGTCTGGGTTTCTTTAAAACTCTCTCAATACTCTCAGTATTGCAACAGCATTTCAGGCATTATGGGAGGCATTTTGATGCTATACACACACATACATAAACACATAGATCTTACTAATAATAGGTAAAAAACACAACACCACACAATAAATGAAAATTCACCATATGAATGATTTTCCAAGCCAATAATTGTTTGTAGAATGATGATATAAACTTAATAATGCAATAAACATTAACTAAATAACATAAAATGTAATATAAAACACCTAAGTGTTCATAACTGACAAGAAAAAAAAAAGAAATATAATATTATGAAATGTAATGTGTCACACAGGGATTTTGGGAACTTGCTTTCACTGTTTTCGACCATAAATTAAAGGTGACCTATATTTATAATATTTTTTCCATATTTAATATATTTTTCAAACAAATATTGTATGTATATATGTATATATATATATATTTTATTATTATTAAATGTGGCTCATATTTCTATGTAATTTTTAATTTTTTTTTATTTTTTATATATAGGTTTTTTTAAGAACATTTTACTGAAATAGTACATACATGTACTGTGTTGTTAAATACAATATTGATTTTCACCATAAATTATATAAAGTACTTAATTGCGATGCAGTAGTTGCTCATGACCCCTCAAACTCCCAGTTGTCGTTGAAAATGAGTGTTTCCAGTTCCTGTCAGTGAAGAATTAGAGATCAAGTTTTCTTTTATAAATCTAAACTAAGCTACTACAGCTGTTCTCAGAGCAGTAACAAAAGTGGAGCGGCAATCAAGAACGGAAGATTTGAAGAAGCGGGCGGCTCACGAGAGCAAGCGTCTACAACGGCCTCAGGAGGAGCAAACAAGAGAGCGTCCCAATCGTCATTACGACCTGTTGGTTCCCTCTAGAACATTCTCACACCTCTCACACGGTCGTCATGGAGATCTGGCCTAGACTGGCATTAATTCACCTGAGAAACCATGAGAATCGCCCCAAAATGAGCTCAATGTTTAAAGATGGTGCACATGCACACATTTATTAAAGATGTATTCTGTGTTATTATCAACTTAAAGTGTTTGGACGACACCTGTGGTGTGCAGTTGATTAATTTTTTTCAATATTTTGTTAAATAAATTTTTCATTTCCTGACTATTATTTCATATGTCAGGCTTTACAGGGTTAATGAGAGTTGGACATGAACTGTTACTGTAGCAATGCGGCAGAGTTCAGCACAACTTTATGCAAATGCAATGACTAAAAATGAAAGTGCAGACAGCTGAAGTCACATGATCAGTCTCCTGATATAGGAACGCCTGCAGCCGCCAGTCATTTAATCTCTGTCCGTGTGAACGCAGCGCAAAGAGTGTAAGAGCAAGAGAGCGCTGCAGTGATGACGTACTTCACATCACTCTGCTTCCCTTGACAAAAACACAATAGGATTTTTCTATTGGCTTTCAGATTACTGCAGAAAATAAGCTGTGCGACACTTTATTTTACAGTCCTATTTCGCATGTACATACTATGTACTTTTTGTAGTAATGACACGAACTGGGTAATAAAGTAATCACCATGAATTTATACCCAAAACCTAACCTTAACCCATGCAGTCAACTTACACTATATTGCCAAAAGTTGTGGGACGCCTACCTTTACATGCACATGAACTTTAATGACATCCCATTCTTAATCCGTAGGGTTTAATATGGAGTTGGCCCACCCTTTGCAGCTATAACAGCTTCAACTCTTCTGGGAAGGCTTTCCACAAGGTTTAGGAGTGTGTTTATGGGAATTTTTGACCATTCTTCTAGAAGCGCATTTGTGGGGTCAGGCACTGATGTTGGACGAGAAGGCCTGGCTCGCAGTCTCCGCTCTAATTCATCCCAAAGGTGTTCTATCGGGTTGAGGTCAGGACTCTGTGCAGGCCAGTCAAGTTCCTCCACACCAAACTCGCTCATCCATGTCTTTATGGACCGACGCTTTGTGCACTGGTGCGCAGTCATGTTGGAACAGGAAGGGGCCATCCCCAAACTGTTCCCACAAAGTTGGGAGCATGAAATTGTCCAAAATGTCTTGGTGTGCTGAAGCATTAAGAGTTCCTTTCACTGGAACTAAGGGGCCAAGCCCAACCCCTGAAAAACAACCCCACACCATAATCCCCCCTCCACCAAACTTTACACTTGGCACAATGCAGTCAGGTAAATCCCGTTCTCCTGGCAACCGCCAAACCCAGACTCGTCCATGGGATTGCCAGACAGGGAAGCGTGATTGGTCACTCCAGAGAACACGTCTCCACTGCTCTAGAGTCCAGTGGCGGCGTGCTTTACCCCACTGCATCCCACGCTTTGCATTGCACTTGGTGATGTAAGGCTTGGATGAGCTGCTCGGCCATGGAAACCCATTCCATGAAGCTCTCTACACACTGTTCTTGAGCTAATCTGAAGGCCACATGAAGTTTGGAGGTCTGTAGCTATTCACTCTGCAGAAAGTTGGCGGGGTTAGCATGCGCTGACCCCACTCTGTGATTTTACGTGGCCTACCACTTCATGGCTGAGTTGCTGTTGTTCCCAATTGCTTCCTCTTTGTTATAATCCCACTAACAGTTGAGCGTGGAATATTTAGTAGTGAGAATATTTCAGGAATGGACTTATTGCACAGGTGGCAACCTATCACGGTACCACGCTTGAGTTCACTGAGCTCCTGAGAGCGACCCATTCTTTCACAAATGTTTGTAGAAGCGCCTGCATGCCTAGTGCTTGATTTATACACCTGTGGCCATGAAGTGATTGAACACCTGAATTCAATGATTTGGAGGGCGTCCCAATCCTTTTGGCAATATAGTGTACATTACTTAGAAATCATTTCTATGTGCATAAACTTCTAGTTAACACTTTTTCAGATATCATAACCTTTAAATAAGCTGCTGTGAATCTTGTGTTGTTCAAAAGTGAAGTTGAATGAGTGCAAGTGTTCGCATCTACAAACGGAGTGAAAGCACATCCAGCGGACCGTGATCTAGTACTTCCACTCCGACCCATAATGCTTCACGATGCTCTTGCGATGAGGTGAGATCCCCAGTGTGTGTGTGTGTGTGTTATGGCTGGATAGTGCACTGCTGTGAGCCTTACTTGGGAATAAACCACTACCGGCATCTGTGTTTGCGTCCCACGGGGAGCCTGGATCCCAAGGCCCCAGCGGAGGTCTGGATTTTGGGTTAGACATGCACGAGGGGGGGCAGATCCTCACCTGGGAATAAATGCGTGTCAGAAGCAGATTGTAAACACACTGGAGACTGTTGCAGAAAGTGTGACACTTCAGCACTGTAGAACTTTCCTAATTGGCCCCGGCCATTGAAAATACTCATTGAGCCTATCAGATCAAACCGTTGAGTTCATGCAACACGTGCTTCTGTAGCTCAACTTGTAGAATACGCCGCTAGCAAACACAAGACCATGGGTTTGTTCACCGGAGAAAGCATATACCAAAATATATAGGTCAGACTTTAGTTTAGGGTCCAATTCTCACTATTAACTACGACTTTTACCTCAATAAACTCCTAATTACTGATTATTAATCGTTAGTAAGGTAGTTGTTAAATTTAGATTAAGGGATGTAGAATATGGTCATGCATTAATATGTGCTTTATAAGTACTAATAAAACAGCCAATATCCTAGTAATATGCATGATAATAAGCAACTTAATAGTGAGAATTGGACCCTAAACTAAAGTGTTACCAATATACTGTATAGCTTGAATGCAATAAAAATGCTTTGGATAAAAGTTTCTTTCAAATGCATCAATGTAGGAGTGAAAGAGAAGTCAGAGTGGTGCTAATCCAGTGTTATTTTAGTATTATTTATGTACTAATATTTATCAATATTGTGAATTAGCTTGTTTTTTTTTTGTTTTTTTTTACACTTTTCAGTTTGCATTTTAGTTTAAGTTTGAGTAATTTTGTTATGTGCTTTTAGATTTTTTTATTTCAATTTTAGTAAATTTCAGTACTTAAACTTACTTTCAGTTTAAAAAGTAAAAAAAAAAAAAAATCGAATATTTAAATTATATTTCAGCTTTATTTTAATTAATGAAGAAATTCCAATAAAATATGTTTCGTCAAATGATAATAGTTTTAGTATAGTTAAGAGATTTTTATTTTAAAAAGTAAAAAAATCTAATATTTATCTTTTATTTCAGCTTTATTTTTAATGGAAAAATCCAATAAAATATGTTGTAACAAATAATAATATTTTTAGTTTTGTTTTAGTAAAGTTAAGAGATTTTTGTACAAAATAACTATTTTTAAGTGTCCAATTTCCAATTACTGTATTAAACATGCAACATGAGGTCAAGTGACAACAATGTAGCATGCAAATGTTTGAAACAGTAATCATTGCATATGCTTCACATATGTTTTTTAATTATTAAGAAGAATATACTGCACAGTATGCCATTACAACAAAGGGAGAAAAAGTAAAATGACAGAAACATGTCAGACTTTGATTGTTTGTGTGTCATTCTCACCTGGGACGCCGTGAGTAGAAGGTCTAGAGGGAACCACAGCTTTGTGTTCACTGTGTGTGTCGCTACTTTTCCCCTTAAACTTCAACAAACACACACACACACAGAGAGAGAAAGATAGTCAGACAGCAACAGGAACTTCAGTAGCCAGTGAAAGCAGTAATGCACTTATGATGGAAGTCTATGGGGTAATGCATGAGGATACGTGTTACAACACACTAAAGTATAGCCACTTAAAGATTAGACTTAATATTTAATATTAATATACGTTCAGGATGACTTAGACACTTGACAGCTCAAAAAACACTCAATTTTGCAACAAAGCACTTGTGTAATATATTGCCCCCCATAGACACCCATTGTAAGTGCATGACTGTAAACACAATCTTTGAGGGACGAGGCCAAATTATTAACTGTGCACATAAACAGACCTGTATTTATTCTGAAATATTCCTCAGAGGGATGAAAATAATTCCAAAAACCTGAAAAATAAAATAAAACTCATCAAGATGTGAATGCAAAAATGCATTGCTAAAGTTTTCAGCCTTTACTTATCCATTCATATTTGTTTATGCAGATTCAATAATACATATTTCCATGTAAAGCCTCGTGGCTTTATTACATTTAAAATATTCCAAACAGCTCATTTCCCCTTTTCTCCTTTGTGAGCAGCTCCGAAGAATATCCAGAATAACTTTTTCACCTCTCCTCCTCATTCACAACTTCTTTCACTCTGTCTTTGTTATACTTTCATTAATATTTTCTTTATTTAAGGGCATCAATATGCGCATTTAAATACGCAGCGCCGTGGTAATGGCGCACATAATGGAGGGAAGTGAACAAAGGCGTCCCCACCAGTGGCCCCGAGTTCGGGAGGGGGGGTGAGGGTCCGGGAGAGGAGGGGGATTCATCTCTGTCTGCGGGAACAAAGAAAACCTGTAGAGTGTGTAAAGAGGATCTCTGAATACATTACAGCCCGCAGTCATTCTGCAGATACGCGTGCTTTACAAGCGCCCGACGGAAGGTTTGCTGTAGGACTGGAAGGTGTTGTTTCTTTGTTTTGTTCATTTCGGTGACGCTGAAGCTACTGCATGTTTAAATGCCAAATAAATCACTGCACTGGATGAAATGCATGCTTTTTCTCATGCATATCAAACAGTGGCTCTTAACTAGTGGCTTCTACATGCAACTAAATATATAATCATGCATAGTTAGGATAGGAAAATCAATACAAAGTTTGCATAAAATCAAAATGGAAAATTCTTGTTTTTTTTATGGAATATTGAAGTGCAAATGATTTTGCATTTTAGTTTCAAACAATAAGCAGTTCTGATACTGTCTTGGGCCGCCAATTGATGTCCAATACAAAAGTCCTGAAGCCAAACCAGTTGAGATCCCCTAATATACAGTAGAAGACTAAAATCTTCTATAGGAACATTATGGAAGACAATAAAAACTATATTTTGGTGCAAGTTCCCCTTTAATGCCAACATGCACAGGTTGCACGCAAGCCTCGTTCTCAAAAACTATGAACAATGTACTCATTACTCTCTTGCAATGAGTATAAAACATGGTCGAGAACATTTAGAAGCTAATAATAAACCAATTAATGCATTTTATTTATGATTTTAAATCTTCTTTAATCTTATAGAAAAAAAAAAGTATTTTGGTGCACCTTCCATGCATCATACACACATTGCATGCAAACCTCGTGCTCAACAACTACGAAAAAACCCACAAAAGTACATTTAGTTTGCTGAGCGATGAGCAATTTTTAGGGATGCAGCGATATGAACATTTTGGCCGATACCGATAATTCTTTATATTTGAAAGCTCATAACCGATATATTCTATAAGTCTAAATATAAATTGATATCATTTTTTAAAGGCCTGATTACAAAAACAAAATTTCACCATTTAAATCCATGTCCCAAGCACACAATTATGTTCTCATTATAATTTTATGTATTTTCCTTTTTTTAAGTGACTTAAATCATATTTCAAGCAATTCAAAGCCATCATGGTGAACAGTGCGCATCTGAAGGAAATAATACATTATTTATCGGCTTTAAAATATCGGCCAAATGTTCTTATCGGGCCGATAACGATAACTTAAAAAAATGTACATATATCGGCCGATACCGATATGGTGGCCGAAATATCGTGCATCCCTAGCAATTTTGATACTTGGGCCGCCACTTGGTGTCCACTTATATACAAGACAATCTAGTGATATAGAAGACAAAAAAGTCTTACATAATCTTCTTATAGAAAGAATCAGTTTTGGTGCAAGTTCCCCTTTAATGCCAACATGCACAGGTTGCACGCAAGCCTCGTTCTCAAAAACTATGAACAAAGTACTCATTATTCTCTTGCAAGGAGTATAAAACATGGTCGAGAACATTTAGAAGCTGATAATAAATCAATTAATGCATTTTATTTTGCCCCTGATATAGACGAGAAAAATCTTTTTGTTGCAAGTTCACCTTCAATACCAACATGCACAGGTTGCACGCAAGCCTCTTTCCCAAAAAACATGCACACTATAAAATGATTTTTGTTTTTAGACATTTTAGTTTGCTGAACGATGAGCAATTCTGATACTGCCACTTGATGTCCAACACATATAATCCGAGTCCTGAAGACAAACCAGTTGAGAGCCTCTGATACAGAAGACAAAAATCTCTCGCTCTTTCTTCCGTCTCTCACGCACAGATGGTATTCCTCAGACTAGTGCGCTGGAAAGCCAGAGGGGTGGGGGTTAGGGTTCGCTCTGTGATTGTTGATATCAGTGAGGTCCCAGGCTGCTGTTCCACAGTCTATTTGCCTCTCATAACAAAGCCTTTTAGGGGCCAACACTAATCAGGCTTAGCTGGGAGCACTGCGCTTATCAGGGACCGTCAGACCGCTGGCGCTGCCAGCTTGTTCGCCACTGATAGCGACATCGGCAACTAAATTAAATCTAGATTCCAAAAAAAAAAGAGAGACACAGAGAGAAACCCTTTCTCCAAATGATGAGAATAGCTTCTGCCTGAAGCCCCGCACCCACTCCGCCTTTTGGAGATTTTGGGAATAATAAATCCTTCCCTGTTAAAAGAAAACGCACTGGACTTCGCCCTCATAAACACTCAGGCTTTTAATTCACATTTGGCCTTTTCCTTGTGCCAGGGAAGTCCGCATCCCGAGCCGCTGTGATTAATTGCCCAATTGTTGATCAAAGATAGCGCTCTTCCCTTTCAAGGGCGAAAAGAGAGCTGCGGGTTTTATTGTCGCTCGAGCACACGGTGAGTTTCTTGAGGTGCCGCGGCCAGGCTATTGAGACGATGAATGACTACTTCAGGGTCATTTAGGCTGGAGAGCTCTCGAGTCGGGCTGAAACAGCAGGGAAATGAACTCCACATACACTTGTGCCGCTGAATAGGGCCTGAATGAAGCAGGAAATCGTTAAAAGGGCATTCATGTTGCTCGAGACGCTTCCCCTCGGCTGTGAAAAGGACTTAAAGGTGCCACAATCAGGATTTTTTCACAGCCGAAGAATCGGAGATCGTTTGTTAAGCGTTTAATTGTCACGCAGGTGAGCGCTGTCGAAATCTTAAGGAGGTAAATTGTCAGGGTTAATGCGTGACATTGTTCTGCGCTATTGATTGTGTTGGCTTGATGCAGACATTTCAGCACAACACAACACAAAGCCGTATTCCCCGAGCAGGGAATGTCTTTGTTCGGCCTCCGCGCATAGGGCACCTGCGATGGATTTGGCATCGCCATCTGTGTCACAGATTTTTTTTTTCCATATGCACACTGGGGAAAAGTGTGCATGTGACCTTTTGTCTTCTCGGGGAACGAGGCGTCTTTATTGTCCAGGCTACATTCAAACATTCACGGTAAAGCTGAAAGAAACAGAAACACACTGTGAGAAGCAATTCTGACATTTGAGTTTGAAACGATGTGAAGCATTTACCTGTAAACGCTTAATTATTATTTAACTGCATGCAGACAATTTCACTACAAAACAAGCACAAATGAATAGTTGTTAAAGTTTGGCGCAAATCTTGCACTGGTTATGCCATGGACATGAATGATTCCTAGGTTAATTTACAAGGTGATCAGATCTTCACCTGGTGGACGAAAAAACTGATTTTCCTACTATGGAAGTCAATGGGGTCCATCAACTCTTTGACTACTATCATTCTTTAAAATATCTTCCTTTGTGTTCAACAGAAAGAAGAAATACAGGTTTGGAACAACATGTGGGTGAGTAAATGATGGCAGAATTTTCATTTTTGGGTCCCTTTAAGTCAAAAACAAGGGAGGCAATTGTTTGTTTTCTTTTAAAGTGACCATTATTTTTAGCTTTCCTGTTCTCTCATCTGCAGCCTTTTAAGAGTCGATGTCTGTGTAGCCAAGCAAAGACGTCCTTTTAAGCCGGCCGTTGAGCTCCAGTCAACTGATGTGTGAAGCTGAGATTGTTGGCTGGTGAATCGCTCAGCCTCGCAGTCCATCCTCAAAATATTTCGGCCTCCTCTAATCCTGCTTTTCACCTCCACCTTCCTCTCGCACATTTGGGCACATACAAACGCTGGCCGGCAAAGATGCAAGCACACAAGCGCCAACGCAAACACAAACAAATTAACATACACACACATTCACAGAATATTCACAGACTCCTATGAAAAAAAATTTAATATTGTTGCTCATATTTGTGAAATAACAAAAAATATGACAATGCTCAAAGCACAGGTTTGAAAGCCTATCAGGATATATTGAAACCACCTTGCAATGTCCTCCAAACCACATAGCAACCACTTAAAACTCCATAGAAACCATCTAGCAATGACCCAAAACTCCCTAGCAACCACCTAGCAATGACACAGAACACTTTAGCAGCACCTTGCAATGTTCTACAAACCACCCAATGCACCATCGCAAACACCTAGTAGCAACTCCCTAGCAACCAGCCAAAACTCCCTAGCAACCACCCAGAACACCCTAACAGCAACCTAGCAATCACACAGAACACTTTAGCAGCACCTTGCAATGTTCTACAAACCACCCAATGCACCATTGCAAACACCTAGTAGCAACTCCCTAGCAACCAGACAAAACTCCCTAGCAACCACCCAAAACGTCATAACCACCTAGAAATCACACAGAACCCTTAACGGCACCTTGCCATGCCCTAAAAACCACCCAGTGCACCATCGCAAAAACCTAGTAGCAACTCCCTAGCAACCAGCCAAAACTCCCTAGCAGCCACCTAGCAACCACACAAAGCTTCCTAGCAACCACCTAGATATGCCTGAGCAATCACCCTGAACACTTTGCAACCACCTTGCAATGCACTAGAAACCACCCAGTTCAACATTGAAAACACCTAGTAGCAACTCCCTAGCAACCACCTAAAACTCCCTAACAGCCACCTAGCGACCAGCTAAAACTCCCTAGCAACCACCTAGCAATCACACAGAACACTTTAGCAGCACCTTGCAATGCCCTACAAACCACCCAGTGCATCATCGCAAACACCTAATAACAACTCCCTAGCAACCAGCCAAAACTCACTAGCAACCACCCAAAACCACCTAGCAATCACACAGAACATTTTAACAGCACCTTGCCATGCCCTACAAACCACCCAGTGCATCATCGCAAAAACCTAGTAGCAACTCCATAGCAACCACCCAAATCTCCCTAACAGCCACCTAGCAACCACCCAGATGTCTGTGCATTCACTCAGAACACTTTTGCAACCACCTTGCAATGCCCTACAAACCACCCAGTGCACCATTGCAAACACCTATTAGCAACTCCCTAGCAACTACCCACAACTCCATAGCAACCACCCAAAACATCCTAGAAACCACCTAGCAACCCAAAGAACTTTGTTGCAAACCCCCTTACAATGCCCTACAAACAACCCAGAGCACCATATCAACTACCTAGCAACTCCCTAGCAACCACCCAGAACTTCTAGCAACTACCTATATACTGTACATACACAGACACACAAATTCACAGAATATTCAGACTCCTGAGAAAAAGAAATTGTGATGTTTTTGCTCATAGCCTACTTGAAGTTACTTGTAAGAAAACAACCGTGCTTTCAAGGTGGGAAAGGAGAAATGACGATGCTGAAAGCTCAGGTTGTTTAGGACAACGCCTATCAGGATATAATGAGCTGAACAGGGAGTTTATCTGTAGGCCATCGCAGTTTTCCGTCTGTTCAGACGTCGATTGCAATTGGCCGAGACCTCTGACTTGGAGAGGTCAGGGGTCTGGCATTGACCTCAGGGGTCACTGCTGCTCTCTGTGAAGGTGTTGCCTAAGGAAAATCTCATTAACTGTGGAAAGCAATGGTTCAAATATTGACACTGAAAGATCATGAACCGGCAACATCTTAGCTAAAGTTTGACTGTTTTGCAGCATATTCTGGTCAATTCTGGTAATTCCGACTGCATTTTGTTCCATCTTTGCATACTATTTTACTATTTGTGGGGCACAATTGTGCAGAAAACAAAGGAATTAGTGGAAAATATTGATATAAACGCTCATACCAGTTTTGTGTGCAATATGCATCAGTCACTGCAGGTGATCCGTGGAATTTATGAAAAATCATTTTCTTGATTAATATTTTTTGTCTCATTTTACCAATTAAAATATCAAAGCTCTTCTTAAGCTAAACTGCACAAATGATTAAAACTTGTTTTCAGAGAACATGTGTCGAATTAGGTTTATTCTTCCCTGCCACATTAGCAAATTATAATTACTTGCTTTAAGCATATATCTGGACATATGCAAATAGGGTAAGAACTTTATCTTGTGTCAAGGATGTTTAGATATTTTTACTAGAAGACAAAACAAAAATACCAAAATACTAAGATTATTAAAATTAAAGCATTTTTGCAGTGTCATATTTATAGATTAAAAATGGATCTGGATAAAGTGTCTGCAAAAATATACATTTATTAATTTATTTAACTCTATATCAGCAGCAACGGTGGTTTTGATGGAAAACTCAGAGTAGTAGAAATTAAAATAACCATATTAACAAACAAAAAAATATCAATAATTTATCTTACAACAATATAAAAAGTATAGCAATTATATATGCTCTTTCAATTTGATATTTGACAGAAAATCAAACATTTTCCCAGAAGACGACATTTCTGAATAAAATCTTTTAAAGAAGGACATTCCAATAAAATATGCTTTAGTCTATGAAATCTTACAAAAATCAAACTTCTTCACCTTTCAATAAATACAGATGAGTAAGTCTTTTGTATACAACATGTCTATTTTCTATATTCCAAACTGTAAAAAATAGGTTCATCTTTCATGCATTTGTGTACAATATAAATATTACTGCAGTGCGAGTGTGAGAAGTGGAGCCTAATGAGTCAAAAACAAAGCACTTGTCCAGATGAATTACCATCCCGTCTTTGTGCTGAGATCTGAAGATCTCTCTCCGTCTCTCTTCATTCCTCCTTCCCCTCATCCCGTCAGGCCGGCACCTCTCCGTATGGCAGGGTTCATCAGCACTTTCCAGCCCCTGGAGGAAAAGGACACATTTCAAACAAACAAGCCAGTGTCATCAGCAGAAAAAAAGCACCAAAGAAATGAAGCCAATTCTGAATCCCACAGCGACCTGGTTATCGTATATTGCATGCAAAGTTCAATAAGCTCTGTTGCATAGCTTCAGCAAATTGGTGGCAGGCATGCGGCGGTCGGAGAGAGCGCTGGAGATATATTTTCACACGTCCCAGAGGCCCGAAGCGGCCGTGAGCGAGCAGGAGGGCTGAGCTCACCACAGTTTCTGCTCATGTTAGCAGTGCTGAAGATTAGAAGCTCCCGCAGCATCACACCCCGAGGACCCGGTCGCACACACACACCAAACCTGTCGCAGCCTCTGAAAGCTCTTACGATATTACCGCCATCACTCATCATAATGAAGCTTGTTTACATAATTCTGGAGTTTAGCTATGACTATGAAATTTGATGTTCATTAATGTTTGGCGTGCATTGCACTAAGAGTAGAAAAATATGACAAGTATTTCAGGGTTGCAAACTTTGGTCACTTGATTAGAGTGACGTTTTGAAGACATTTGAGCCGAATTGATCATAAGCATCTATTTGAGCTCATTTATTACTTTGTAATGTACAGTAATGTAATGTCATATTTGATAAATCAAGCTTTTATACCTCATATAGTCTGATATAGTGAGAATATGGACAAAACAGCTCAATTGAGAGCAAAAATATGTTTCTATGGCCAATAAGTATGAACTTCTGATGCTTGTAATGTGAATCAATGAGATCTTTATAACAGTACAGCAGATACTTATATAAAATGCATATAAATATCAATATCTGCCAATAATATGTCTTAGTAAGATGATATTTAAACACTTGGTTTTATGATCAAATCTCATATAATGCAATGCAATCCAATGATGATTGAGAGATGAACTAATAAACCTGATGATCATATTTGATACTCATGATTTTTCTAATAAATTATGATGGATAATCAAGTAAAGCTGCTTCAGTCCAGCTGAAATATTACTAACAATATCAAAGTTATTCTTGCGTTTACTTGATAAAAGAGTCTAATCTATCAGTCAGACGACAGAAGGACTGCAGGAGATTGTGAAGGTTTATCAGTGAAGTTTTGATCATAATTTTAGGCCTTGTAAATTTGGGTATCAAATATGACACAGTATAAGACTTATAGAGTTAATTTCATCTTAATGCATAAGGTTTTTGTTGCACAAGACACACACTTCAAAAATATTTCAGTTGCATGCCATTTACTACCTAATATTACTTGAGGGGTACAAGCAAGTCATATTTCTGGCCAATTTATTTTTTAAGGGATCCTATTATGCCCCTTTTTACAAGATATAAAATAAGTCTCTGATGTCCCCAGAGTGTGTATGTGAAGTTTCAGCTCAAAATACACACAGATCATTTTTTATAGCAGGTTAAAATTGTCACTTTTTGAGGGTGAGCAAAAACACGCCGTTTTTGTGTGTGTCCCTTTAAATGCAAATGAGCTGCTGCTCCCGGCCCCCTTTCAGGAAGAGGGCGGAGCTTCAAGAGCTTGTGTGAGCAGCTCCGATTGCTTTATTTATTGCTTTTATCCGATTGCAGACACACACTGAAAATGTCCAAAACTGTTCAGCCTTTTATGTTCAAACCGGAGTCGGACAATGATGGAGAGACTCAAGAAGAAGTGACAACATGTAGAATGAGACAAGACGTTTCTGAAGGGTTAGTTGATGAGTTTATGAGTTAACGATCTTCAAGTCATTGATTAGCATATTCTGTCATGATAATCAATAAATCGCTGGTGTGGGAACTGTTGTAAGATGAGCCAGAGAATATCTGCTGCATGAAGAGAGAACAGGGATAGTTTAGTTTAATTACGGTTATAACTTATGTTGTCATCTTGCTTTATGACATGCTATTGCATTTGTGTTCATACTGTATTGCAATAAATGTGAAAGACGGATGACAGCTTGAGCGACTCCCAAATGTGCTCGACTACAACAACTCTTCCTTTTCTCAACATGTGTTCCCGGAGGCGGGGTTTATGTAAATTTTAGGGTTAGTGATGTCACCAACCCAGGAAGAAGCTCGTTGTAGTCCATACCAGCCGTTTGTTGTAGTCCTTAAAAAGTAATTTCTATTGAAGTGTAAAAGAAAATATCTCCCTTTGCTTTAAACTTTGAGCGTTGTAACTTTGCAGATGTTGTTTATGCTCAAACAGCAACATTACACACTCACTAAAGTTAAAAAAGTCAAATCATAATCAACCACCCCTTTCAAAAAGTACATTTTTGTTTAATTGTGTGCCAAAAAGGTTTAATATATAAAATCTAAACTGCATATAGTTTTGTCCAGAGCTCTAATGCAGCACAACAGATGATTTATTTATTTATTTTTTTAAATCACAAAATAATAGACAATAAAGAAAAACATAAGCACAGTCTAAGTATTAACAGTAACACAGTCATGCATTTTTTCTTGAAAATGATTGCGCTAATTTTTTTTGGCCATTTTGACGCGTCTTAAGTTTGACCATTTTTGCGAAATGGAAATACGCACATGATTTTAAATTCATAACATTTACAGAATAAAGAATATGAGAGTAAAATGTAAGAAATACAGAGCTGAGTATCATCAGCGTAACAGTGAAAACTAATGCCATGCTTCCTAATGATATCTCCTAAGGGTGGCATGTACAGGGTGAAAAGCAACAATCCTAACACTGAGCCTTGAGGTACTCCTGAACTTGTGATCAATATGACATCTCTTTTAAATTCATAACGTTTACAGAATAAAGAATACGAGTAAAATGTAAGTTATGTGCTAAGGAGAAAAAATAAAAACTTTAAAAGTGCATATTTAGGGGCCAAGCACCGAAGGTGCGATGCCAACGGATACAATAGGTGCCATTCTTATTATTCTTCCGTTTCTTCTTCTTCCGCTCTTGAATCCATGGCAGCCCATAGAACCGCTTGCGGGAAAGTTATGAAATTTGCCACACAGATAGAGGACAGTCCCAACATTAACCACATCAAATTTGGTGTCTCTAGATCAAACTCTTTAGCGCCACCACTTGTCCAAAGTTTCACTCATGTTCACGCTAATAACTTTTGAACCATAAGGGTTAGAAACAAAATTCTTTTCCCCTCTGATTCCTTGGCTCAATACAATTCGATTGATTTTCCCGCCAAAAAAACAACTTTTTCGAACTCCTCCTAGACGGTTGCTCCAATGTTCATGAAAATCAAATCAGGTCATCTTCAGACGATGCTGGCAAAAAGTTATCAAAAGCTTTTTGATAAACCCAACCATTCTCGAATAAAGCTCAAACAAATTCGAAGAAGATTATGCCAAATTGGACGTGATGCTAATTCTCTGCAACGCTTCATCGTATTCAGACCAAACTTGGTACATGTCATCACAAGCATGACCTGAGGCTACATGCTGCGTTTCGGCACAGTGCCACCTACTGGTCCAGGGATAGCAAAAATACTTGCTTATAACTTCTGAACGGTTTGGCCAAAAATTATAAAAGTTGAATGATATTCAATTTTCCCATATCCACCATTTTGGGGGTCAGCCATTTTGAATTTTGTAGTAAAATGCTGTATTTCATGAACGCATTAGCATATCATTATGAAACTCGGTATGGGTCATCAGCACGATGCCCTGAAGGAGCCTGGGAAGTTTCGAGCCAGCGTCAACTAGTGGTAAACTCAAATATTCACATGCTTATAACTTTGGATTTGGTTGAATTTTTCTCATGGGAGTTCCATCTCCTTAGATTCATGAATCCTTGCCGAGTCCAACAATACCAAACATGCTAGGTTTTGCCTTATGGTTTGTTTAACGTTGTGATTTAGCGTTTAAACAACTTTCGTGAATATCTTCGAAACCTTTAGTCCGATCGAGACGAAACCACTGTAAGAAAATCGTAATCATAGTGGGTTGACCAGAACTACATGGCCAAATGTCAAAATTTTGATAGTAAGTGGCAAAAAAAATGCAATCAAAGTCTGGTGTGGGTTTTTTTTTTTTTTATATGCTCATAAATACAAATGTCTAAAACTCCTAAATGAAATGAGACAAAAAAAGTGGTGGGACTGTGCCACTTGGTGGGGCAATAATTAAACAAAACATGAAACTGGCTTTATACAACTCAATGTATTCATGGGTTTTCAACCTTTTTGCTTAAAATTGTCTCCAAATGTCTTTACTCATTTTTGCAGTTGGTCTGCTACTAGCTTCCTTGTTTGCTTCTGTTGAGCTTGGCCCCTGATAATTGCTGCTTGCAGCTATATTTATTATTGTGTCATGTTATTTGGCACAAGACAGAGACTAAAAGTGCGTCTCACGCTAAATGCAAGAATTTATATACAGTTTCTCCGCACGATTCGAAGCAGATGAAAGGCAAAAAGGACACCAGAGCCACGCTGAGTTAAAACCCTGAGGCCAACGTGCAAGCTTACACTTCAGAGTTCATATTCAAAGTGGCATCTTAAGCACTTATTAGTGATATATTTAGATCAGAGGTTACACCTCTTGACGCTGACAAGACGCGGGAGGTGGCAAATGGCTCCAGGTGGAAAACATGTTCCTAAGGACACCTTTCTGTTCACGGTGCACACATGCAATCACACATTTAATCAGCAGGATTGATGTCCGGTAGCGACTCAATGATTAAACAACCAACTAACAATACAGTATTCAGCATGGATGGAAACGGAAGAATATGTGCTATGATTGAACATGAAACACTTCACTCTGATTAGATAACAAAGGTCACATGGTGTCAACATGTCACACTAGAGGTCAACAGCTTTGACCCAATCTGGAGCAAACCTTAAACTTTACATTTCTGAGTTTAAAACATGAAAATATTATATTTCTGCAATGTTAATAGCATTGTGATAAACATTGATAGTTGATGATTATTGATTTCACACAGTGTATTTTTTACTAAATTAATTTAGCATGATAAAAAGTAATGCTTATTATAATATCTGATTAAAAACGGTGATATTGTTGGCTTCCAGATATAATGTTAAATAACTATAATACTCTCATTATTATTTTTTTCCCCATTTAATAGATGTAGAGATAGATATTGGTACTGATTTCAGACTGAAATGAAAATAAGCTGTATTGCTCATCCCAATTATTTTCAATTGAATTATCGGAAATTGATTGAATGTAAGTTGCTTTGGATAAAATTAATGCTGGGATTGCTTAAAAAATGGTTTGGAAAGCCATTTTAGAGGTGGAGCAAGTTATTATATTTTGACGAAAGGATACGAAGACATTGACATTGCATTGACAAATCATTCAAAGTAAAACCAATGACATGCATCAAAAAATAGCTATAGAGTCAATTGAAGAGTGGCGATAAACTACCATTCAAAAGTTTGGAGTCTGTCAAAAAAATGTTTTTAATGTTGAAACTGTAACGCACCATCCAGTGCTTTTTATTCTCAGAAGAACCATAAAACTGAGTCAAAAACCCTATCCAGCAAAAATGGTTCTTGATAAGCTGAACCCAAAGCACAAAAGTGCATAAAAAACCTTTATCTTTAACAGAGAGTTCTTTGTGTGTGTGTGTGTGTGTGTGTGTGTGTGTGTGTGACACCCTCCCCACTCTGTTTGCTGCAGGCCATGGGCTGAAGTGTGATAACAGGTCGGTTTACATCCATATTTTACACGCCAGCTTTCAAGCCGCCTATTTTCTCCTCAAAGCCCCAGCCTTCCCCAGTGGTCAGACATAACGGTGCACAGTTAAGAGTTAAGTTAACAAACACATCTGAGCGTCATAAAGCTGGCGTATTAAGAGTGCGGTGTGAGGCCTACGGGGAAATGTAAGCCGTTTCCTCGTGTTCATTAGCGGGATGAAGCTTCGGCTCACCTGCATACTGCAGAGAGGGAATAATTGCCTGATTGCAGGTTATTACTTGGCTGGTGAGAAGCCCATCGAGGCTGTTCTGTCTCTCCAAGATCCAGCCTCATAATTCTTACCCATCCACGCACTCTGCTTTAATTCAGAGGCGTCCGCTGACTCGGGACCTGAGGCCTGCGCACACCGTAGAGTCGGGATTCGAGCTGGCGTCTGCTCTCCAGGCGTGCATTGATTAAACGGGATAAATCTGGAGCTCTTGCTATGGATCTGATGGTGCTTCTTCTGTGTTAGATGAGCACCTGCCGGCAATGCAAATTGCAACCTTGAGAGGTTGTTTCTGTTGCGGCGCATCCCGTACCTTCAGAAGCAACAGTTGGGAGGGAGTTTGAAATCAAAACTGCAGTCTGGATATCACACTAAGAACGTTAAGGAACGGCTCCAGTTATACTTCCGCTTGATGCTGGTACGGCACGATCACACACCGTTCTCTGCACGGAATTCTCAGACGCATTTGTATTACATTCCAAAGAACTCCGTTATCAAAGAAACCACATCGGCACGGAATGCAACGAGAACGGTTTGGCCCGATGGTGGAAAAGCGACTTCAGTTTAGTTTGACACTTTTTATTGACGGAAGAGACAGGAAATTATGGTCAAATTTGAACCTGCACCTTCAACGTGAGAGCCATCGCAGCAAACACAGATGTGTCGCTAACATTAGGTTTCTGTATGGTTATTTTTGGGAACCAATTCCTAATGCTAAAAACTTTAGTTTTAATTAAAGGCACAGTATGTAAGATTTTTGGATTCAAATATCCAAAAAGCACTAGAACAGTGTTATATATCTTGTTGACTTGTACTTACATTATCCCAAATGTTTCCAAGAATGTTTAAATCCAGAGAAATAAGAAATTTGAACCAGGACACGGACCATGTCCGGGCGTCGCCTCGATTTCCGAAACCATGGAAACACCAAAGACGCTTTAATATATGATGTGTTTTATTAGACAGGTGAGCAACTGTTTGGATCATTCATGGACAGAAACTAATCATTGTTCTACAGCTCAACACAGTTAGTCTTATTGTTTAAATCTGGTGTTCTTGATGTACCAAGAGTACCATGTTTTACCATGCCTAATATCGATCTCTCACTGCAGTGTGAACAAGTGTCTCATAGTAGCGCCGAGCGAACGCACAGAGTAGCATTATAACATAACTTTAACACACTCAAATGTGTGTAATATGATAAAACAGCGCTGCGTTACCCCACATACGCATGAGCGGAAGAAGCGGAAGCGCTCGTCTGACAGAATAAAAGCTCCGCCAAATCAAGGAGTCATAAAGATACACCTTTGTTTTGAATAAGCGAACGCTAGCGGCGAAAAATTACATATTGTGGCTTTAAGTTAGATTACTTTATTAATGATGATGATGTTTTACAGATAATATATTCATTTACTTTTTATTGGTTGAGAACCACTGCTTTAGTTTGTGGTTATGGAAAGAAAAAAATTGGTTAAAAAAAAAAAAAAAAACTAAAAAAAACTAAAAACTAAATGGAAACCAGGGTTATTATAGTTAACCATAAAATTTAAAAAAAAAAAATCTGAAATAAAATATTTAGTTTAACTTGATGTACTAAAATAACTAAAAAAGAATTAAAATAAAATAAAAACGACAAAGCACACAAAAAACTTACTATTAAAGCTAGTAATAAAAACTATAACAGTCTCTCAATGATACTAAAATAACACTGCTGGGAACCATACATTACCAATACTGTAATGTTCAGCGTTTCATGCAATTACCTGCTTTGTCGTTTTGATTGCAGCTGATGGAGATCTGCAAAAAAAAGGGATGAAGATGATCTTGGCTGGAATAGAGAGAGTTTGAATGACATTGTGAGGGTCCTTCATGAGCACTAATCCAACTATCTGAACTGAAGATCGTAAAAGCTACAGAGAGTCTATTAACACAACATGCATAATACAGCAGTTTGAGATCAACCTTCGCAAAGACAGAAATGTAATGACTCAGCATCATTTTCCAGTTTAATCTGAAATATCTCAGCCTCTCAATCGAAACATCTCCAGATCAACTCACCTCAAGTTATGACTTTGTGACTGTAATCGTCTGGAAATCACGGCTTTCAGAAATTCAGACAGACAGACAGACATCACACTTCTGCTGTTTCCTGTTCGATCGCTGAGATTTCACCCACAGCTCAGTGTTTATTTTAGTCATAGTTTGTCTTTTAACAATTATACTTTAATTTTAATTAATATCTCATTTTATATTCATAAAACTTTTTCAAATATATACAAATATTATTTATATATATATATATATAAAAAAAAATTTTATTCAGAAACATATTTCATTATTTTATATTAAAGTTTGTATAAAACTTTATTTGATATTCAAAAAAAAATATTCAGAAAAAGATCATAGTCAAATATTTTTATTTGCATTTCACATTTGAAATATATTCAAATATTTTATACTAAAAAAAAAAAAGATTTATTTTCCAAAAAATCAAACTTTAAATTTTATCTATGAAACTTATTTTTATATTAAAAATACAATATTCAAAAATCAAATTAAAATATTTTTATTTGAATTGTATTTATATTTTTAATTTGAAATATATTCAAATATCATTTTATATTCAAAAATGATTTACATTTATTTTACATTTTAAATTTATATTTAATATTTCATTATTTTATACATAAAGCCAATATTCATATTCAAATATTTGTATTTAAAATTTGAAATACATTTATATATTATTAATTTTATTAACTTACTTTTATATTCAAAATATTATATTAAAAAAAATCATATTTAGTTTTTTTTTTATTTATTCCAAGTTTAAAAAAACATTCATATATTTAATTTAAAAAAACATTAAACTTTAAATTTAGACAATATTTGATAACTTTATGTTCATATATTTATACCCAAATTATATTTATACTCAATACTTTATATTCAAATATTTGAATTTGCATTTCGAATTTAAGATATATTCAATTATTTTATATTTGAAAAAATAAAACCTTATTTTTAGTATTTCGTCATTTTATATTCATCAACTCTGACATAATTTTGCATGTATGTGCATACAACGCGCAAAATGACAGACTAAACATTAACCGACTTTCAAACATTCTGAGTCATGCACAAAGATTTAATAATTCAAACATATGAAAATATGTATGATCAGGGCTTGACATTAACACCCACCAACCCGCCAAATGCTGCTGTACAGTATTTCAGCAGTGGTGTGTTAGGCAGTCACTCATACGAGCCACATTGGCGGGTCGAATTTTAAATATAATATATACATTTTTCAATTGCATTGAAATAATAAACTAAGTGCAATGTAGTGTCAAAAATATAGATTTTTCGATACTGAAATATCTGAAACACTTCCAATACTCATTTTCCGCAGAACAGACACACGATACCAGCGTCTCTTTCTCTCTCTCTCATGTGACACACAAACCTCGTTTCATTTGCTCCGGATGAATATTGTTGGTGTGCAGGGCTTGAATTTTGGCATGGGATTGCGTGTATTGTGCATAATTTTACTCATTCCCGCAGATTTTATGCGCTCATAAAGCCCCTCTCAGCACTAAATTTATTCTTTTTCGCTGCTTATTGCACTTAAACAGTCAAACACACACAAAATAATGTCAAATGCTGGTCTTGGCGAGTATTCATGTAAACACAGTCAGTTCTGTTTTAAGTGAACGTAAACAGTTTAGAAAGAAAACACATGTGTAACAGTGTAATGGATCCGTGCGTCAGCTCTTAAAGTGACAGCAGCCTAATAAACCTGCTGCCAAATTATGAGATAATATTAAAAATATCTATATGGCTGTTTTCCCCCATGGTATCGGTCAAAATTGTGGCCAGTGAAAATGCTGAGTGGTTAGTAACTTTGGAAAACCACGAGCCACAGTGGCTGCTGAGCAAAAAAGTTCATGTCAAGTGCCTTGTATGATCATAACTAACACACAAAATACTGCGCATATTTGAGCGCGTCGCATGAAATTCACTGGCCGTGCATCATGGAAGGGAATGTGGGCCAAGCTTGGATCAATTCTCACTGGAATTGAAAGTTTTGCACCTGTCGGGCCTCCCTCATCTTCTCCCACAATCCCCTACCTGCAGCACACCCAGCTGCAGAGAAATGAAGCGATAAACGGCCCGAGGTTGATCCGAGAGGGGAAGATTGGCGACGTGAGGGCAGAGCAAACGCAGATTGGAGCTGGTCTTCTCCCTTTGGTGCAGGCGAATCAGAACAATGGGTGCTGGGAAGGGAGAGCAGTGTCAATACTCCCCACCGCCTGCACATTCACCCGTCTGAATGGGACGCACCGTGAGGGGGAGAGCGACGCGAGCGGCTGAAAGGGAAGTGGTGAAAAAGCCACACGAGGGGCCAATTGATGCTGCTAGCAGGTGGATGGTTCTCCTTTCAGGCCAAACTGCTGAGGGGAGGGGAAAAAAACCAACACATTTCCTTTTTCAAGGGGATCACTTATCTGAAATCAGCAGTCTATTGAAATGGGCCTCCTCTCCTTTCGCGCTCCCCCACTTTTTGGCTCTCTCGGGCTGCGGCTCTCCAAACACACACACACACACACACACACATATTGCTTTTTCCTGCTGTCTGAGTGTGTTTCTCCTCCTCCACCAGCACCTGGTTCTCTGCACAGCGGGGCGATGTGCTCAAAAGCGAGCGAGGGAGGTGGTTAAGCATCATTATAGCGGCGTTTGAGCTCTAGCGGAGCCCACACACACACTTACCCACAAGACACTGCAAAGCCAGGGGCCTTACAGATGTTCCAGAGCGCATTGTCGAGCCTCCCGGGCTCTTTGTGAGGACGAATGTCCTGTTGCTTACGAAATTGGCCTCAGTTTGAAACGCACTTCTGTAATGTGCAGTAAAGATTCCTCTCAAACGCATTTACTTCACCCTCAAATTGTACGTGCTGCTGTTAGAGAGCAAATTGAGCTGGTGCGTAACCCCCTGTTACGCTAACTCTAACTTGTTTAAGCTCCATTTGATACTGATGAAATTCCTCGGATCTGGGCGGCCTTTATTCATGGGACATTTGTGAGTCAAATTAGCCTCTTCAGGTTGGGCTAACCGCTCTCTTCATTGTATTACAGTAAGCTGCGGAAAGCAAACGAGCCCATATTACAGTGTTACGGAGGAATTACATACGTACCGAGTGGTTTTAATAAATTCTCATGCAATTATGTGGCCAAGCAGCCTGTGATTACACATCCCTATTGTTATTGCACAAGTAATTGATTATATTTGCATGTAACATATGCACGCTCATTGCACAGTTTAGATAACGTATAATAATTAAACTTTAAAATGCATTAATATTACTATGATGAACAGCTAATTTTTTTGCATGACATTTGCTATGTTTCCATCCAAAGTTGCAAATTTAACGTGCAAAATTGGAAAAATCGTATAAAACATTTGGGAATAAAGCAGCGTTTCCTTCCCATGTGTTCAAGAGAACGAAATTGTCACTTCCTGGGAAATTGGTGCAAAATATCAGTAATAAAAATGGAAGTTGCTGCGATCGGGGAAGAAACTATGGCTCTTTTTTCCTCCAGAAACGCTGTTATATTCTCTTGCCTTGGGATGCTGGTGTTTGGGACGCAATCGTGTGAGACGCTTCTGGAGGGAATTAAACCAGATCATTCTGATCACAGACTTTGGCTCAGGCCTTTCAGAGCCACCAAACCAACATTTCAGATGCTGCGATGCCATTGGTCCGCTGGTTAGTCCAGTTATCCAATCACAGCCTCTGCTGAGACAAAGTCACGCTGTTTTTTTGTTGCGCATCGAGGGATTTATTCGGTAAATGTTTTTCCATTGTAGTTTATGTGCATGTCTTCTTATCGGATAAAAAAAATGTATCTAACTCAATCAAGCGCATAAGTTTACGCGCATTTTTAAAATCTAACGTTTTTTTTTTGGTCTAAACATATTTATCGTTGTAGAAATGATGTAATGTTTTTAATACATTGCACAGTTTAGATAAAGTTTAATAACAATGCAATGCATTAATATTACTATTAATATATTTACATGATGACATAATATTTTTACATTTACATTTATGCATTTAGCAGGCGCTTTTATCCAAAGCAACGTACAAGACAGAAACAAAAGCATAGCACAGTTTAGATAACATTTAATAATCACTTTAACCTTAAAATGCATTAACATGAACAGCAAACATTTTTACATGACACTGCAGACTGAACATATTTATCCTTGTAGAAAGTATTTCATGTTTTTTGGCCTTTTATTTTGCACCAAATTACAGTAGAGTCTGATTGGACACAGCCTTGGACGTCAACAATAAAAGCCTATTTTAGGGCCTTATGATTTCCGCGATGCAGAAAACATGGACGGAATTAAAATAATAAAAAAACTGAATTTACTGTATTAAATTTTTGATGAATAAATAAAAAGCAGGCCAGTACACTTAAGTCAAGTTGCGATATATGGACAAGTGTCTATGAATATATTTAAATATGAATCCTGCATGTTCTGCGTGTTTCATTTCCCACACACACACACACTGAAGCACACGTGACGCTTGTGGTGTTTTCAGCCTCTGCCGCGCACGTCAATGAGGACATGAACTTCATCTCCAGAGTCACTTCATCAGCATTTTACCATTTCATTTGAGAAAAACTATCATCATATCATAAATACACAGAAACTCAAAGGTCGTCACGACAACCTGTCAAAATAAAAGTTTGATTTAACTTGAAATTGTGACAGAAATATATTACTGTTGTACAGTAGAATTTATCTACATCTCAAATGTAATAATAATACTAACAATAATAAATTATTTTTGTTTGACAAAAAAAGTTTGTTTCATTTAATATGATTAAAAGATAAATTAAATTAATGTTTTATGCCTTCATTTGATTGCCAGAAAAATTACAATACACAAACTTTTCTTAGAAATTATATTTTATTTTTAAATTAATAAATTGTTGTTTTTATGAATTCAGTTAATTAGACATGCTTTTTGACTTATTAAAATTTAATTAAACCATTATCCATGGAATTTGAGAAAAAAAAAATATTTCATAGGGCCCTAAACATGTAATTTTTGTTAAACTTTTAATAAATTGTTGTTAAATTGTATAAGTTTCATGATTTCAATTAACTAGACATACTTTTTGATAACTAAAATTTAAATTAACCATTAAAATGTCCCAAAAAAAATGGAATTTGGGAAAAAATAAAACAGATTTCATATAGGGCCCTATTATTTATCCACAATTATGTGGTCAGTTTGATTTATATCTGTATTGAACATTGTTTTTCAGAACAGACCTGCTGTAAAGTTTGAATCAAACAGATTGCACTGATCAGATAACGGCAATGACAAAACCCAGGTTCGAAACCAAACGCACATCAGACACAACTAATAGTTCCCGTCCCAATCGCAGCACCGAAGCCCTAATCTATGCAGATATGCAGCACGTTCTGCTCCACTGCGGAGATGCACCGCAGAGCTTGTTCATCGAGCTGTTATCGTCTCCCAAATCAAATCCTCGGCACCCTCAGGGCTGCGCATTTGTGTTTCAACCGCCTGCTAATATGGCTGATTCCTCCGATTGTGGATTTGATAATTCGTTGATTGGTTAAACGGCGCGCTACGCTGTGAAATCTCTCCAGCGATATCCTCTAAATAACCGTCGGAGGCGGCTGGCGTCTAAACGAGGGTCACATTTGGGATCTTCATGTCTGTTTTGGATGCATCATCTGTGACACCTCTCCAATTAAACGGCGTCTCTGTGATTGAGACGGGGGGCAGACGGTCGGCGGATATCAAGGTGCCCGTTAAGAGATCACAGGGGGATACGCGCGTATGTTAATCGACTCTGTTAATGTAGCAATGAATTAAGAGTTTAGATGTCACAGGAGGTTTAACGCAGCTGATCCAGAGCAGAGGCCGCGGTTCCCGCTGGTCAGGGCCTGGGCCGTGTGGGGGCTAATTATGGCAAATTGGAAAAGTGTGCATGCGACGTGCATGTGGGGCCTCCCTCGGCGCTCGCCACTTCCCGCCGTCAGGGTCTGATGGTGCCCGCCCGGCCCGCACCTGCTCCTCACCGGCCTGTGATAGATAGAGCCGACCGGTGGCTCAATAACAGACTCCCGCCTGGTATTGATGGACTGTGGGGCCGCAGGCTTTGTGAGTGAGGATCATCTGCTGGAAATTGTCTCTCCGCCCCCTCAGCACCTGCGCAGAGGGATGCGATAGGTGTGCGGACGGGCGAGATGGGCCTCTGGGACCCCCTTTTTTTGGAGCGATACCCCCTCTAACATGAGCACGCCGTAACGGGTGTGTGTTTGTGCGTTATGGGGGTTGCTGCAACCCCGCACATGTGTCCTCTCTCCCTCCTTATTATTCCGTAATTAGCCCTTTGGCTGTCTGCTGGAGGACGGCCGTCACCCCTCGAGAGCCGTCTGTGTTGACAGACACACACAGACTCAGAAAAACAAACACACACCGAACGGCGTTTGACTTCCAAACAGCAAAAATCCTGACTTCTAGAGAAGGCAAACACGCTCGGGCGCCCGTAGCGATTTGGCCTTTGTGGTTCGCTTCCAAGTCTCCATCCAGCTGGTACTCCACCACAACAATGCATGAAATCACAGTTTAAAGCACTAATGACGCATTTTGCGATATTCCACTAACGTCAGATTTTTACGCGTATCAAAACAGATGTCTGGCTCGCAACTGCTCCAAATGCAGACGCTCTGGACGATGGCCACGGTCGAGAAGATATTTTGAGATTCTCAAGCCGTCCCGACTAAAGGTTTCACATTCGACACCAGCTGCTCCTGCTCCAGTGAATAATGCAGCGCTATTGCGATAATCGGTTTGATCGCTCTATACCAGACTTCATGCATGCAGTGGCGCTTTAGACGACAGGCCTACAACAGTTAATGAAATCACAGTTTGAAGCAGTAATGGTGTATTTTGAGGAGCAGAATCGGCCTGTTTGTCTGTCAGTAGAAAGCTGTAGTTGTGATATTCTGCTAACGTCAGATTTTTACGCATTTTATGTAGTGTTAACTTCATTAATGAAATCTATGATGAAAAATGTTCTAAAATGAGATAATGACTAGACGACATCAACGTCATTAAAGGTACAAAAATACAAAGTCTTGATTTAGTTTTTAGGGTGTACTAGAATATGTTTTATTTCATAATAAATAATAAAAACTTTGCAAAAGCACATTTTATCAAACTAAGTGTTGTAGTATGACCAGTAGTAGACCACTGACGTGTGAACTGAATTTGGTGACACTACAGTGTGTAACATTGAAGTTAATGATTTTTTTTTTTCACTTTTAGGGTTTTGCACTTTGCAAACGGTCCCTTCGGACTTGTCTGGCAGCCGCCAGCTCATATAGACCAATTTATACTATAAGGCTTGTTTTGAGGAAAATTAGGTTGTAGCTCGTCGTCTACGTTACTATGATTGGAAAGAGGAGTCATTTGTGTTTTAACAACGTTCAGCTCACAAGTTATTGATCCGGGAAGTTATTGATTACTAGGAATTTCACCGTTTTAATTTTTGAGAGAAGTTTCATGTTTTGCCAGTAGGCCTATATGATAAACAGCCTATAATAAATCAGGAAACGTATGGGTTGACATTCTCTTGATTTGCACTTATAGGTGAAAGTGTAATTATTCTACTGAAATGTAAAAATAAATTCCTATTTACTACAATTAATAATAATTTTGAGCAAAATAATAAATGTAAACATTATGCAGCATGACGAAAATGTGTTTTCATTGACTAAAACTAGACTAAAATGCTCAGACATTTCACAGACAAGGCTTAAGCAAGTCCCAGACTAAAATGCATGTTTGAGCTGTTTTAACAGAAAGCAACTTGCGTACTGTTGACAGCTGACATTCACTATATTGCCAAAAGGACTGGGACGCCCTCCAAATCATTGAATTCAGGTGTTCAATCACTTCATGGCCACAGGTGTATAAATCAAGCACTAGGCATGCAGACGCTTCTACAAACATTTGTGAAAGAATGGGTCGCTCTCAGGAGCTCAGTGAACTCAAGCGTGGTACCGTGATAGGTTGCCACCTGTGCAATAAGTCCATTCCTGAAATATCCTCACTACTAAATATTCCACGCTCAACTGTTAGTGGTATTATAACAAAGTGGAAACAATTGGGAACAACAGCAACTCAGCCACGAAGTGGTAGGCCACGTAAAATCACAGAGCGGGGTCAGCACATGCTGAGGGTCACAGTGCGCAGAAGTCGCCAACTTTCTGCAGAGTCAATAACTACAGACCTCCAAACTTTGTGTGGCCTTCAGATTAGCTCAAGAACAGTGTGTAGAGAGCTTCATGGAATGGGTTTCCATGGCCGAGCAGCTCATCCAAGCCTTACATCACCAAGTGCAATGCAAAGCGTGGGATGCAGTGGGGTAAAGCACGCCGCCACTGGACTCTAGAGCAGTGGAGACGTGTTCTCTGGAGTGACCAATCACGCTTCTCTGTCTGCAAATCCCATGGATGAGTCTGGGTTTGGTGGTTGCCAGGAGAACGGGACTTGGCTGACTGCATTGTGCCAAGTGTAAAGTTTGGTGGAGGGGGGATTATGGTGTGGGGTTGTTTTTCAGGGGTTGGGCTTGGCCCCTTAGTTCCAGTGAAAGGAACTCTTAATGCTTCAGCATACCAAGACATTTTGGACAATTTCATGCTCCCAACTTTGTGGGAACAGTTTGGGGATGGCCCCTTCCTGTTCCAACATGACTGCACACCAGTGCACAAAGCAAGGTCCATAAAGACATGGATGAGCGAGTTTGGTGTGGAGGAACTTGACTGGCCTGCACAGAGTCCTGACCTCAACCCGACAGAACACCTTTGGGATGAATTAGAGCGGAGACTGCGAGCCACGCAGACGCGATTAATCGATTGCCCAGCACTAGTTTTTTTGTAAGACACGTCTAAGTCCTGTCTGCGAAACCAGGCCATAGTCGACTATTATTTGACTAAACAAAAACAAGGCAAGTTTGACTAAATATGATAAAAACTAAAAAGTACATTTGACACAAGACTAAGACTAAATTAGAAAACAGCTGACAAAATTAACACTAGTTTTTTATGCAATCGATAACCATCAAGACCAATGTCTGGCTCACAACTGTAACAAATGCAGATGTTCTGAACGATGCCCGTGATTGGGAAGATATTTTGAGATTCTTAAGCAGTCCAAACAAAAGGTTTTGCATTCGACACCAGCTGCTTCTGCTCCAGTGAATAATGCAGCGCTATTCTGAAACTTTCTATTGATCAAAGTATCCTGAAAAAAAAATGTATCACAAAAATATAATACAATGATCAACACCACAAACATATTAAGCAGCTGTTTTCAATATTGATAATAATCAGAAATGCATATTAGAATGATTTCTGAAGGATCATGTGACACTGAAGACTGGAGTAATGATGATAAATTCAGCTTTGATCACAGGAATAAATTACATTTTACTATATATTCACATAGAAGACAGCTGTTTCAAATTACAATAATTTATCACAATTTCACTGTATTTTTGTTCAAACAAATGCAGCCTTGGTGAGCATTAGAGACTGACCCCAGAACTGATTCTCAACCGGCGACTCAACTTTTATGGCGATAAGCCATAAGCCAAGTTTGATTGCTCTACATCAGGGTTAATGCATGCGGTTGGGCTTTTGATGGCGGGCAAATAAAGAAGTTTCAGCTCTGTTTTCACAGCTGTGATGCCGTGCACGCAAAAGCTGTGATGCCGCGCCTCGGGCTAAACTTGGGCGCTCCGCTGAGAGTCCAGGTGCCTTCTGGGTGCTGATGCAATCCTACCTGCCATTTTTAAAGACAGCTAAAAAAAAACACTAAAGTAACCTGGGTCCAGAAGGACAAAGCAAGCGCTTCAGTCTGTCTGAGGTAGAGGGAAATCCATAAACAGCCAACAGCGCAAACACAAGCACGTACTACGATACCCACAGTGTGCGAATCAGTCAGGGACTAATTAACACATCATCGCAACCCAACTGCCTGGTGCTCCGCTCACCTGCCTCTTTCTTACTGCAGAGAGCGCGTAAATCTCTCGCTGACGGCCGGAGACGCGGGGATTAATCTGCGACGTTGCCGCATGGCATCTTTAACCTCGCTCATGAGGTGACGGGCCCTCTGTGCTCCCTGTGAAAGGCAGTTGAAACACAATAAACGTGTTTTAATGACACTGCAGTCCCATTATGAATATGGGAATCTCCAGGGCGCACTCAAAGAACAAATGAAATGCAAATGGAAGTTTGAAGACAGTCATTTGGAGTGTTAGTTTGGCTTCTTCTGCAATGGGGATAAAAATCATAAAGTAAATAAAATGCAAATGATGAAACTCACCATTCACTTAGCATCCACTGACGCCGTTTGAGCCGTGGGCATCTGCAAAACAAAAGAAATATACTGTTTAAAAGTTTGGGGTCAGTAAGGTTAAGTAAGAAATTAATACTTTTATTCAACTAGGACGCATTAAATTCCTCAAAAACAACAGTGTAGACATTTATAATGTTCCAAAAGATTTCAAATAAATTTCAACTTTTTATTCATCAAAGAATCCTGAAAAAAGTATCACAGGTTATAAAAAATATTAAGCAGCAAAACTCTTTCCAACATTGATGAGAAATCTTCATATTAGAATGATTTGTGAAGGATCATGTGACACTAAAGACTGGAGTAATGATGATAAATTCAGCTTTGATCACAGGAATAAATTACATTTGACTATATATTCACATAGAAAACTATTTTACATTGTAATAATAATATTCACTGTAAATTAGAGCTGGTTACAATACAGATGTAATCAAACTTTAAAAGGACCCACAGATATTGACGTCAACAACAGTCCTATTTACAAACCCGATTCCAAAAAAGTTGGGACACTGTACAAATTGTGAATAAAAAAGGAATGCAATAATTTACAAATCTCATAAACTTATATTTTATTCACAGTAGAATATAGATAACATACCAAATGTTGAAAGTGAGACATTTTGAAATGTCATGCCAAATATTGGCTCATTTTGGATTTCATGAGAGCTACACATTCCAAAAAAGTTGGGACAGGTAGCAATAAGAGGCCGGAAAAGTTAAATGTACATATAAGGAACAGCTGGAGGACCAATTTGCAACTTATTAGGTCAATCGGCAACATGATTGGGTATAAAAAGAGCCTCTCAGAGTGGCAGTGTCTCTCAGAAGTCAAGATGGGCAGAGGATCACCAATTCCCCCAATGCTGCGGCGAAAAATAGTGGAGCAATATCAGAAAGGAGTTTCTCAGAGAAAAATTGCAAAGAGTTTGAAGTTATCATCATCTACAGTGCATAATATCATCCAAAGATTCAGAGAATCTGGAACAATCTCTGTGCGTAAGGGTCAAGGCCAGAAAACCATACTGGATGCCCGTGATCTTCGGACCCTTAGACGGCACTGCATCACATACAGGAATGCTACTGTAATGGAAATCACAACATGGGCTCAGGAATACTTCCAGAAAACATTGTCGGTGAACACAATCCACCGTGCCATTCGCCGTTGCCAGCTAAAACTCTATAGGTCAAAAAATAAGCCATATCTAAACATGATCCAGAAGCGCAGGCGTTTTCTCTGGGCCAAGGCTCATTTAAAATGGACTGTGGCAAAGTGGAAAACTGTTCTGTGGTCAGACGAATCAAAATTTGAAGTTCTTTTTGGAAAACTGGGATGCCATGTCATCCGGACTAAAGAGGACAAGGACAACCCAAGTTGTTATCAGCGCTCAGTTCAGAAGCCTGCATCTCTGATGGTATGGGGTTGCATGAGTGCGTGTGGCATGGGCAGCTTACACATCTGGAAAGGCACCATCGATGCTGAAAGGTATATCCAAGTTCTAGAACAACATATGCTCCCATCCAGACGTCGTCTCTTTCAGGGAAGACCTTGCATTTTCCAACAGGACAATGCCAGACCACATACTGCATCAATTACAACATCATGGCTGGGTAGAAGAAGGATCCGGGTACTGAAATGGCCAGCCTGCAGTCCAGATCTTTCACCCATAGAAAACATTTGGCGCATCATAAAGAGGAAGATGCGACAAAGAAGACCTAAGACAGTTGAGCAACTAGAAGCCTGTATTAGACAAGAATGGGACAACATTCCTATTCCTAAACTTGAGCAACTTGTCTCCTCAGTCCCCAGACGTTTGCAGACTGTTATAAAAAGAAGAGGGGATGCCACACAGTGGTAAACATGGCCTTGTCCCAACTTTTTTGAGATGTGTTGATGCCATGAAATTTAAAATCAACTTATTTTTCCCTTAAAATGATACATTTTCTCAGTTTAAACATTTGATATGTCATCTATGATGTATTCTGAATAAAATATTGAAATTTGAAACTTCCACATCATTGCATTCTGTTTTTATCCACAATCTGTACAGTGTCCCAACTTTTTTGGAATCGGGTTTGTATTTCACTATCCTCCCAACTATAGTATGCACAATTATATAGTCAGTTTGATTTGTATTTGCATTGAACAGTTTTTCTCTGCTGTCTGTGATCTTATCAGAACAGACTTCTGAAGTCGTCGACAAATAAAATATAGCAAAAATTTGGCTATAGCCAATTTATTTTGCCAATGTGACTTATATGACTATGCACAACTGTGGTGAGGTTGCATTTTTCCATGCTATCTAAACAGACGAAACTGCGCTCCAATCGCGTCCCGTACAGTCTGAGTCAACGACACTGCAGGAAAGCATTTTGTCAATATGCAAAAGATGGAGGGTGTCCAAACACAGACAGCCGGATATAGATGGAACTAATCTGCATTAGTATTCAGCACACACACACACACACTGTAGCATGTGTGATGGGTTTGTCTGGCATATTTGAGCGTGCGTGTGGCACAGCAGTGATTAATCTGACGCTGTCATGTCTCCACAGATGTTTACATGGAGATGTTTGAGGAGCACATGTCTGATAGAGTGTGTATCTCCCGTCTTCTCCATCTTCAAACACACACATATATGACGTCACCTGGGCCATCTGCAGGACAGTGGAGAAAGGCTGACCTACACACATACACATACATACATACATACATACATACATACATACAAAACTCCCTAGCGTCAAATCATTGTCAGACTGCTCTTTCACAAAACCCAGTGAGCTGACTACCAAGGTTTGTGTGTCCAGACATTCCGTCGTAACCAATAGAATTCAATGGCACTTGCGACCATAGCTGGCTAATGAAGGTTTGGGAAACACACCCGTTGGTGTACCCACTTATGTGATGAAACTTTCATCACATAAGTAGCAAAAACAGAGGTGCATCATCTCGTTCTCCAAATAAGCGCACTGACGAGTCGGGGTGCTGAACTCCTCTGACTGGTATACACCGATCAGGCATAACATTATGACAACCTTCCTAATAATTCAATTCAATTCACATTTATTTGTATAGCGCTTTTCACAATACATATCATTTCAAAGCAGCTTTACAGAAAATGCATGCGTCTACATTACAATTTAGAGTAATATTGTGTTGGTCCCCCTTTTGCTGCCAAAACAGCCCTGACCCGTCGAGGCGTGGACTTCTTCCCATAGTGCATCCTGGTGCCATGTGTTCCCCAGGTAAGCGACGCACACACACCCGGCCATCCACGTGATGTAAAAGAAATCGTGATTCATCAGACCAGGCCACCTTCTTCCATTGCTCCGTGGTCCAGTTCTGATGCTCACGTGTCCATTGTTGGAGCTTTCGGCGGTGGACAGGGGTCAGCATGGGCACCCTGACTGGTCTGTGGCTATGCAGCTCCATACACAACAAACTGCGATGCACTGTGTATTCTGACACCTTTCTATCAGAACCAGCATTAACTTCTTGAGCAATTTGAGCTACAGTAGCTCGTCTGTTTGATCGGACCACACGGGCCAGCCTTCGCTCCCCACGTGCATCTTGGCCGCCCATGACCCTGTCGCCGGTTCACCACTGTTCCTTCCTTGCAGCACTTTTGATAGATACTGACCACTGCAGACCGGGAACACCCCACAAGAGCTGCAGTTTTGGAGATGCTCTGACCCAGTCGTCTAGCCATCACAATTTGGCCCTTGTCAAACTCACTCATGAGTTTGCTTGCCCATTTTTCCTGCTTCTAACACATCAACTTTGAGGACAAAATGTTCACTTGCTGCCTAATATATCCCACCCACTAACAGGTGCCGTGATGAAGAGATAACCAGTGTTATCCACTTCAGCTGTCAGTGGTCATAATGTTATGCCTGAACGGTGTATATTGTGATGTTCTGTATTGTAGTCACGGCCGGGTTCGCTGTGCAGCAAAGGGCTCTGTGTTTCTGTCACCGGTTTTGATCATTGTGTGTGGCATTAAGAGTGTGTCGGATTTCAAAAAGACAATTTGAAATCAGATTTGAGCAGCTAGAGCGTCCAGACTGAGATGCATCAGTAAAAATCTCATTGGAAACGCATTTCAAACCACTTCCAAATGTGGTTTGAATCAGATTTGGAAAAAAAAAACACAAAAAAAAAACCCCATCAGATTTCATGTTTTTTTTGCTCTCCAAACCCATCTGGATAAAATCTGGTTATGCAAAAAATCAGATTTTTCCTGGCAGTCTGAACATAGCCCTAGACAGCATTTTTTAGGCATCATAGGTTTGTTGCCGACATGAAAGCTGTTACAAAAGGTAGGCAACAACATTTCGCACCCTTCTAAGATATGAAATCACATGCACTCTTGGAAGCAAAGGCTATGCATCGCAAAAAGCTCAGTAAAAATGCCAAGATGGTTGATGATCTGAGAGAAATACAGTTGATTAAAAACATATTTTTATTCAATACTGAAAAGAATCAGTAAAAAAAAAAAAAAAAGATCTCTCTAATATCTCAAATGTTTCTCCTAAACAATAGAAACCAGTGTTATTTTAGTATAGATACTATTATAGCTTTCATTTAAAACTATTTTCTCAAACTATGATTGAATTTGCCAAGCTGACAAATCAAGAAAAATAGCTCTTGACAGTAATTGATCATTAAAAATCCCTTACAGAGGAAAAAATAAAAATCACAGACTTCTTTAATGTCTCAGTTGTTTCTCCTAGATAGCAATGAGATTAAATGGAGTGCTTTTTCTCTTTAAAAAAAAAGCAAGAGATCTCAATACGTTTTCAAATCATGCTCCAGTTTGCCAATGACACCAAAGTCGGCACTCAATATGAACTCAAACATTTCTCATCAAAACAATCTGAGCTGCTCCACATTGATTTTATAGCTCTATACTCTTACTGGATGACGACTATTTGATAACATTTTTGTTTCTCAAAGAGTTTTAGGAGAAACATCAAAGACAAAGCAGACACTAAAACAAAAATGAGAACTCCATTAAGTCTCCCGAGCAATAAAAGAGCAACAGAATTGGGTTGGCAGAGCGCAGAGGACAGTGAAACATCACGTTTATATGATCTGTCGTGGTGACCTGCCAGTCTGGATGAATGCGAGAATCAGCTGTGTCTCTGTCTCGGTCTAAATCTCGGCTCCAGATGGCATAAAACCCTGACGTCGATGCCTGACAGTTGTGGTACAAGGTGAAGTGCGTCTGCTTTACATTGATGCACGTTGCCAAAAAAACCCTGCACAGCACAGCATGCATCCGCAGTGCTGCAGACCTGCATTCTGCATCCAAATCACTGATTACGGCACGCAGGCCGCCTCCGCAGGGACCAGCACACGATACAGCGGCAGACAATGGAAAACACTCAGAGACAACAGCCTGATCACACACACAAACACGAGGATAAGTGCAAGTTTTAGTAGGGCCATCAATTGAATGTGCTCGTTTCATTAATTATTATAGAAGTACGACAGCAAGGAAGAGAGCGCAAGTACCTGACCAATGACCATGCAAACTGACCACATTTGGTTTTCGACCATTACAAATGGGTAAAATTCAACAATTTGCAAATGAAGATGCATTGAGATCCCCATATTTAATCATGGGGGATTTAATAGTGCAGGGCTTAAAAATGAAGATTCTAAAAGAAAAGTTTGTTAAGAACCAGATCATATAAAAGGGTATTTTGAGATATCTTTAGTACTTCTTGTGTTACATGCTTGCAAACTTTAGAAAAATAATATTTTTGCCACTCAGACAGGTATGTTTTATGCAATTGTTTTGATAGAAGGAAACAAGATACATTTCTAGTGTCAACTTTATTTGTTCTTCAGACATTCCTCTGTCAGTTGTGTGCAAAGTGACCCAAGTTTGGTTTTTGACCGCTGAAAATGTGTACAAAATTGAACAGTTTGCTCATGGAGCCACATTGACATCCCTGTATCTCTGGAACTCAACAATACAGGACCTTAAAAATGAAGCTACCAAAAGAAAAGTTTGTTAAAAACTATAATCGAAAAGGATATTAAGATATCTTTAATATTTCTTGAGTTACAGGGATGCAAACTTTGGGGGAAAAAACTGTCACATTGCCATATAATTCAACAAGGATTGCTAAAGTCAAGAGGTTTTACTAACAGACCTACCTATCTTTGAAAAAATAATGCTGCCATATTTTCTAAAATCATCCCCCCTCACTTATAATTTGGCTCTGAAAAGTGTCATTTTGACCTCCATTTACAAAATAGTGGATTGCTGAGTAAATATTCATCCATGGCATTTAATTTTTGGCTTTCTTCATTTATGTATCACCAGAAAAAAAAAACTTAATGACAATGCGCCGTTCATAGCGCAAAATACAGAAAAACAACAAAACATGACGCAATGGTCAAAGACATCTATCTGCATATACACTGATCAGGCATAACATTACCACCACCTTCCTAATATTGTGTTGGTCCCCCTTTTGCTGCTAAAACAGCCCTGACCCGTAGAGGCATGGACTCCACTAGACCCCTGAAGGTGTGCTGTGGTATCTGGCACCAAGATGTTAGCAGCAGATCCTTTAAGTCCTGTAAGTTGCGAGGTGGGGCCTCCATGGATCGGACTTGTTTGTTCAGCACATCCCACAGATGCTCGATTGGATTGAGATCTGGGGAATTTGGAGGCCAAATCAACACCTCAAACTCGCTGTTGTGCTCCTCAAACCATTCCTGAACCATTTTTGCTTTGTGGCAGGGCGCATTATCCTGCTGAAAGAGCCACAGCCACCAGGGAATACCGTTTCCATGAAAGGGTGTACATGGTCTGCAACAATGCTTAGGTAGGTGGTACATGTCAAAGTAACATCCACATGGATGGCAGGACACAAGGTTTCCCAGCAGAACATTGCCCAAAGCATCACACTGCCTCCGCCGGCTTGCCTTCTTCCCATAGTGCATCCTGACTGGTCTGCGGCTATGCACCCCCATACGCAACAAACTGCAATGCACTGTGTATTCTGACACCTTTCTATCAGAACCAGCATTAACTTCTCGAGCAATTTGAGCTACAGTAGCTCGTCTGTTTGATCGGACCACACGGGCCAGCCTTCGCTCCCCACGTGCATCAATGAGCCTTGGCCGCCCATGACCCTGTCGCCGGTTCACCACTGTTCCTTCCTTGGAGCACTTTTGATAGATACTGACCACTGCAGACCGGGAACACCCCACAAGAGCTGCAGTTTTGGAGATGCTCTGATCCAGTCGTCTAGCCGTCACAATTTGGCCCTTGTCAAACTCGCTCAAATCCTTGCCCATTTTTCCTGCTTATAACACATCAACTTTGAGGACAAAATGTTCACTTGCTGCCTAATATATCCCACCCACTAACAGGTGCCGTGATGAAGAGATAGTCAGTGTTATTCACTTCACCTGGTCATAATGTTATGCCTGATCGGTGCACATCAACCAGAAATTAAAAAAAAAAAACATATTGCACAGGGAAAGCAAAAATGTGTTTGGTCCCTAAGTCTACTAAGAATGAATAATTGCAACAAAAAAAAAAAAAAAAACAGTTGTAGGTCAGTGATAGACTGATGCTCAATGATTTGAAATAAAACAAACAATAACTTCCAAAGCCACTCTTTGTCTATTTAATTATTCAGTCGCCACAATAATGTAAATAATCAATCATAATTATTCTACAAACATTGATGCATGCTATTAATTGTGGTATATTTGACCAGTTAACATCATGCAATACATTTGTAATCAACTGAAAGCCTAGTTTTTAGACATAATTATAACAGATTTTTTGCTCATGCACAGTTCTGCTTTTCGAGTGTTTGAAGCACAAACATGGACGAGTATCAAACCACGACAATCAGGGGAGAGACGGGCCCTTCGATAATTAACTCTGACTCACTGAATGATGTTTCAACAGGTAAAAAGGCTGAATGCAAAAGTACGGGAAATGAGCATGCACAAATAAATATCCAGTAATGACCAATATATCCAATATGTTACTGATACATCATGCTTTTCAGTATATATTTTGAACACAACACCAATGCGCCAACTGCAGCTCTCAAAAGATTCTTGAACAATAAGAGAGACAGACAGAGCGGAGGGAAGCAAGGTTATTTGCATGGAGGGCCACGGACGCCCCCGTTCCCCGTATCTGATGCCAGTCTCCCGACACTGATAGACTGCGTCTCCCATTTAAGGGATAATGAGATTGCTCGAGCCACACAAACCTCCGCTGACTGCACTGCACCGACGCTACGGCAGTCACTTCATCTCTCGGAAACTAAACAACTCCGCCTGCCCCCATCTTCCTCCGACCCAGACATTCGATACGAACGCACTTGGCTCATCAAGAGCCCAAGCTCCAATGTAATGGAGAGAAGTGGGTGAAAACAAAAAGGACGTGGGGCAGCAGAACACCTGATTGGCTGAAAACAGGGCCCATTTGGATCACAGCATCCTCAGGTGGTAGAGGATGTGTGAAATCACAAATGAGATCTGTTTAATATCTCAGTTGTTTCTCACAGATAGCAGTGTGCCTCCTCTGTGTCTCCTCTAAAGTTTGAGAAAGGGCTTTAACTGTGATCAGATACGAGATACCAAAGTGTGCAATCAGATTTCATATTTCAACACGTCAGATCTCAATAAGAGTTCAAACATTTCTCATCACATTCACCCAAGAAGACCATATCTGCTCTATGCTATATGCAGAATCATTTTACATCTCTATAATACATAAATGCCCTGTCCAAATACCCACACTTGCGGTCTTGGCAACTTGAGAGCGCGTGCACGCGACAGGAAGTAAGTGCGCAAGACTGTCCCATGTCTTAAAAATGCCAAAGTGCAGTGCCCTTCATGCACACTAAACCCACACTGTGTCAAATACCTCTCTGGAGTGGTATTCGAGGCTAAGCGTATCCCATCATGCATTATGTTCGGGAACTCGCGTGACCTGAAATCATGAGAGGTCAAGGAAAACGTTCCACTGTAAGTTAAATTAATTAGATAGTACATATAATTTGGTATTAAAACATAAAGTGTTGCACATTTTATTGTTGCAAAGATGAGTAGGCTATGTGTATTTTGTACAACATTTGCAACTGCTTTTTATCACTTAATTAGAAGCACCACAATAATGTCTTCTGTTAGACATTTAGACGTTTATTTTAAAATGCAAAAGAACTGAAAATAAAAAAGCTAAACACTTGCATTTTTTGCAGCACTATAAGTTTGTCCCATCGGGTAATCAAAAGTTCTACACGCCTACTTGAACACTTGGGCCAAATACAGGAACTACATCATGCAAGTAGACAAGTAGACAAGTGGTCAAGTGCAAAGACTAAATGTGTGGGTATTTGGACAGGGCAAAGGTCAGACAACCAGTGCCAGTCATGTCTCATTTGGTACTCGAGGCAAAACACTGAGGATGAACACAGAAAGTGCCCTTTTAATACTAACAAATCAAATGTGCATAAAAAGATATCCAAAATGCATGCTATGTCACTCATAAATATCCATAAAACAGCATAAACATACAACAAAGTACTAGCATTAACTGGGCCACAAAACATCTAGACTCACATCACATGATGCCAAATGATGGTTCTCAGAATTGTGAAATAAAATAATAAAAGTTAATACTGTGGAAATACCATGGTACTTTGAAATGTATACAGTATTGAAGGATTACTATTTGCACCATTGACACGTATTACACAGTACATGTCCAGAAAGCATGGTAATGCCACTACTTGTTTTTTTTAAGCTCTCTTATGTAGGTTTTTATATAGTGTTTTGATATTATTTAGATGTGAAATGTCTTTACCTGTACCTCGTGCAGTTGAACTAATTAAAAACGTCTTTGTCATCAAAAAACAGGATGCATTTGTAAGCTGTTTCCATGGATTACTGATAAATATATCCACTTTATCCAGCGCTTTGTTATATGTTTTACCGCGGGAGAAACAGCTTTAAAAACGATTCAGTGCGTCAGTGAATGAGCTGTTCGTGACTGAATCGGTATTTTTGAACAAATCTTTTAAGTGAACGAATCACTGAAGTCTCTGAAGCGGTTTGAATGAATCATTTTGCGCACTTGTTTGACTGATTCATTAGAAAGAACCGATTAGAAACTTCATTCGAGGCATCGATTCGCTAGTTCAGATTCCAAACAAAAAGTCAGACATACGACATGATTGCTTAAATATTGTCAAGGAATATGTTTCTCGGGTTGGTATACTGTAATCTTCTTCATCAGACAATGATGTAACATCAAAATATTGACTTGGATGGACTCGTGGCAGCACCACAAGGGAAAAGTTTGTTGTACACAGTGAAATTATCTTGGTAAATGCTTGATAAATACCCCAAGAGATGGGTTGGTTGACTGGCCAACGGGACAACAATTGACTAATTTGTCTCCTACGCAATTTTAGGTGCATCTGAGACAAAGTTGATGCTTAAATGAAACTTACTGTATCTGAGAAGCTATGAATGAGCAACATGTGAAGATAAAATATCCCTTTGAGAGTGTGTTAGGGAAGGACTAACAGAAACAGACCCAAAATATAGGGATATTAGGCACAGGTCAGTTTGGGTTTAGAAGCTGATATGAGACAAACTGCAAAAACCATTGATTAAAGCAATGTGTGATATAACCATGATCAACATTTATTGGTGTTAGGCAAATGCCATTGTATGGAGTCTGCTAATATAGATAAAATAACATCATTCTCTTATTATACTGTATATCATAAGATGTCTGAGGTTCAAACCGCAGAGAATGGCGCTAGCAACACCAGGGTCATGGGTTCGATTCCCAATTAAAGCAAGCAATGTAAAGTTGCTCTGGATAAAGCATCTCCCAAATGCAAAATGCACCTTTATATAATATAACCAGACAGAGCAGTATATATTTACATGCTCACAGACAAAACCCGGAACTCAGAAGTTGCTTATTAATGGTTCAGGAGATTAAATGAAGTCCTCAGTTATGATTTATTCAACTATCAACTTGTTCTCAGATGTTCCCTTAAAGAAATAAAAAGAGACAAATGAGTATACAGTAACACAGTATAGCACTATAAAAAGGGAATGTAGAGATCTGTCCAGACCATTTGATGAGAAATGTCTGAGTTTATATTGAGATAAATTGCAGACTTTGATATTTTGGCACTGAAACTCAAGATTACCAAGGGTTTTTACTCCGGAGAAAATCTGAGAAAAAGTAAAAGTCTCCATTTCCTCTTCATTTAATCCCATTGATTTTTAGGAGATATTATCTGATATCTCAATTATAATTTTTCTTTCATACTGTATGAGCTCCCTAAATATTAATATGAAACTCAGTTAAATAGGCTAATATGATCTGATTATGAACTCAAACCTTTCACATTCATTTTATAGCTCTGTCTGTACTCAACACTTGACTCACTTGTTTCAGAAAGAGAACACAAAGCAAAATTTTTTTATTGATGTTCTTCACAAATCATCATCCATGTCTCATACGCATGCATAATCTGCATGCATACCACACGTGTTGAGGTTTACACAAGCGGCCGTACGCTGAGCGAAATCCTAGAGCCTCGGAGGCACGGGACAGGTGACACGGCGGAGGATGCTGGGGCTTTCCGCTGTGCAATAAAAATGCTAATCCGCCCTATTCCCCTGTTGATCGGCTCTATGTAAAACAGGTTAGAGTTCTCCGCTCCACATGTGTACCCTCAATTTACCAGTTGGCCTTCCTTTGTCCTGCTCTCTTTATTTGTTCTTCATTGAACGCAGTGGCCTGGATGTCTTCACACATCTTTGGCCGGACTCTGCTAATGACAATGACAGTGCTGGCTTCAGTTCTGCGCCCACACACCGCCTTAATGATGCCTCCACAGGCCCAAAGACAAAGAGAGCTCTGGATGCGGCATTGTCCCAATTAAAGGTCACGGAACAGAAGAGGTCTTAACTGTCCTCAGCCTCCGGCTACGTTCGGCTCAAATTGTCGGCTGCCACTGCTGGTCGTCTTCAACTGTTGTGTGCGCCACGCTGATTAATGTTGATTTCGGACGATTTCATACTGGGTTTAGTTTGCACTTCTTACCTCTGTAACGTTTATTAGGTCAGCGCTTTTGCTTTTTAACTGGTTTTGCTTCAGGAACCAGATATTTTCTAGTGGGAACCCAACTGTTTATCATAGAAAAGTAAGAAAAATGTCCTTAAATTTAAACATTGAAATGTCTCTGTTATTGGGTTTAAAGGTTTCTTCAATTTTTATGCTCTCAGCCACCAATATTTCACAGCACAAAACTATTTTTAACCATAAAAATGCAACATTTATTAGATCAGTGCTTTTGCATTTCAACTGGTTTTGCTTCAGGAACCAGATTTCTTTTTAGTGGGAACCCAATTGTTTATCATAGGAACGTAAAGAAAAATGTCCTTAAAATTAAACATTGAAATGTCTCTATTATTGGGTTTAAAGGTTTCTTCAGTGTTTATGCTCTCAGCCAATATTTCACAGCACAAAACCATTTTTAACCATACAAATGCAACATTTATTAGATCAGTGCTTTTGCTTTTCAACTGGTTTTGCTTCAGGAACCAGATATTTTTAGTGGGAACCCAACTGTTTATCATTTATCAAAATTCAAACATTGAAACATTTTTATTATTGTGCTTTAAAGGTTCAATTATTCTGGTTTTATGCTCTCAGTTGCCACTATTTCAGAGCACAAAACCACTTTTATCCTCATTTACATGCATGCATTTGGCAGACACTTTTATCCAAAGTGTCTTGCATTGCATTCAAGCTATATTTCTATCAGTTCTTGCATTTAATGGGAATTTAACATAGTCTGGGTATTCTTTTACCTTGTGTAGTTTGCTCATGGTTTTTGGAGATGTGGGCATGCTTATGTTGCCTTCATGTTGCATGTCTATTTAAGTAACAGATGATTTTGCACCCAAATACTGTATGATTGGATGACAATCATATAAACTACAATATATATGGTAATTCTTTTTCTCTAAGTGTGATATTTTGCTATCCTAACTATGCATAATTAGTTGCATTTTATTATGCATTTTATTATTTTGTTGTTTTTGCTGACGTCTACGACCCATCAGAACAGACACATTTTTGGGTCGTGATTCACCAGTTGAGAACTCCTGGATTAGATAGCTTTTAGGAACTCTTTGTCGAATCAGCATGTTTGGAACTGACCGAAATAACCATCCGGTCGACGAATATATCCGCGGCTGTTTGAGCCGAAGCAGGTTTATCAGCCTGTCCGCATGCCCCGGTTTTCTTAATCTTCCTGTTCGTTCTTGAAAGGGCCCAAACGAACGGTAATCTACATAATGTTGCCTTTGTCCCCCTCGTAGTTTCTTTAACTCTCACATCTAATTAGCTTCAGGGACTGCACGAGTGCGATATGGGGTTTCCCGGGGCGTGCCCCCCTTTCCCCTCCAGTTGGGCCGTGGGTCGGCCCGTGGGGTCTGTTCCCCGGAGACCGGTTATGACAAATAAGATTAATGTCTCTCAAGCCTCCTGAGCCACACAGATTAGACTGATAGCTGATTTTCTCAAGAGAAGCCCCATGTGTGAGCGTATGCATGCGCTTGTCAAAGCATACTGGGAGGGAGACAGCAGCCCCGTCCCGTCCCCTCTAATGACCACTGGAGCGTAGAGGGTCAGGAGGGTACGGGTCAAAAGGTCCTCCGCGGAGGATTCCCTATCTTCATGAGCACTGAAGCGTCGGATGAAGGGTGACGCTCCTGTGAGATTAAACTTTAAACTCTCCATTAGGAGTAACAGTGGAAATAAAAGGCCTGCAGGCAGTTTGATCCTGCTTCTACACATACAGCACCTGTTTTCCTTTGCCTTACATTATACTGCAAAAGCTTGCTTTGATTTGGTCCATTGCCAGGCATAAATCATTAAATCTGATGATTTTGTAAAGTAGCATTTATGTCTGTAGCACAAGCACTCTCATCGCTACCTCCACACACAAATAATGAATCAATCAAAAACAGTTTTGGACCTTTAGTTTTGAACAAACCAGATTTCATTTTTTTCCCTCACTCTAATGAAAGGAGTAGGGAAGCCCCTTTCTGCCACATAAGCAAAAAAAACATGCGTAGGAAAATCATAGTTATGACATAGGATATCATCGTTATTAGATAAAAAGTGATAACACAAGTCAAAATTATGAGATAAAACGTCATGAGTTAGTCAATTATGAGATAAAACTTCATAACACAAGTCATAATTATGAGATAAAAAGTCATAACAGAAGTCATAATTATGAGATAAAAAGTCATAACAGAAGTCATAATTATGAGACAAAATGTCATAATTATAAGTTAGTCAATTATGAGATAAAAAGTCAAAATTATGAGATAAAAAAGTCATAACACAAGTCAAAATTATGAGATAAAATGTCATAAGTCATAATTACGAGATAAAGTTATAATTATGAGATAAAAAGTCATAATTACGAGAGTCATAAGACGATTATGAGATAAAAAGTTATAATTATGAGATAAAAAGTCATAATTATGAGTTAGTCAATTATTAGATAAGTCAAATTATGAGATAAAATGTCATAATTATTAGTTAATTATTAGATAAAAAGTGAACATTATGCAAATATTTATAAAACTCTAAATTATGATAGGTCAATTATGAGACAATGTCGAAATTATCACGTCATAATGATGAGATAAAAGTAGAAATTATGACATTCTAAGTCATAATTGTGACCATATTTTATAATTTACTTATTTCGACTCCAAATTTTGACTATTATAAGATAAAAAATGTACTTTTGGTCATAATTGATTATTTTCATAATGATTTGCCACAGCATTTTTTCTGTATGTGGTGGGAATGGTCTTTGATTGAGGAGTGACAATAAACTTGACTTGATTTGTTTGGCCTGCATTGATTCGTCAAAGAAAACGCTGGATTCAGCAGAACGAACAGAAGTCTAGAGTCGCATCTTCTGAAAGACAAAGGCTGTTCTGAGGTCTTTATAACTTCTGATGATCCGTCCGATCACTTCAGTGTGTCAGCTTGCTGACAAAGCAACTTCCCAGACGGAATGTTCCTCCGGATGTACCGGGAGCTGTCGTAGAGGCTGCTTTTCTCCACAGCGCCAAAGCCATAAACAAACTTTTATGAAACAATTGTGCTTTATTGATAAGATGTTTGCTCCGTAATAGTACCACTATGTCTGAATTTGGCTCGAATTATCCTAAAATAAAGCTCAAATATTGATGGCTAAGCATTTCTTCTTTGCACAGCTCTCTGTTATTCTTTCAGAAGTAGAGTGTACATTGTATTTTTTCAACAGGCAATTACTGTACCAATAACATTCATGTAATGGCCTTATTGTGCGCTTGCACACAATCTTTGAGTTTCTCATAACCCCAAATAAATCCCAATGTTCTCTGAAACTGGGAAACCAAAATCATTTTTTCCTGTTAAAGTGTCGCTGATACAGCTCCAGGCGTTCCACTGCTCCTTCTCTTCTGTAATCCACCTAATGTGATTATTACACATCATTCCTTTATTTTACATAGTGAAGCACTGTTCTATCTATCTATCTATCTATCTATCTATCTATCTATCTATCTATCTATCTATCTATCTATCTATCTATCTATCTATCTATCATTCTATCTATCTATCTATCTATCTATCTATCTATCTATCTATCGTTCTATCTATCTATCTATCTATCTATCTATCTATCTATCTATCTATCTATCTATCTATTGTTCTATCTATCTATCTATCTATCTATCTATCTATCTATCTATCTATCTATCTATCTATCTATCATTCTATCTATCTATCTATCTATCTATCTATCTATCTATCTATCTATCTATCGTTCTATCGTTCTATCTATCTATCTATCTATCTATCTATCTATCTATCTATCTATCTATCTATCTATCTATCTATCGTTCTATCTATCTATCTATCTATCTATCTATCTATCTATCTATCTATCTATCTATCTATCTATCATTGTCTCTCCGTCTGTCTGTCCATCCATCCATCCATCCATCCACACTATATTGCCAAAAGTTGTGGGACGCCTGTCTTTACATGCACATGAACTTTAATGACATCCCATTCTTAATTCGGAGGGTTTGATATGGAGTTGGCCCACCCTTTGCAGCTATAACAGCTTCAACTCTTCTGGGAAGGCTTTCCACAAGGTTTAGGAGTGTGTTTATGGGAACTTTTGACCATTCTTCTAGAAGCGCATTTGTGAGGTCAGGCACTGATGTTGGACGAGAAGGCCTGGCTCGCAGTCTCCGCTCTAATTCATCCCAAAGGTGTTCTGTCGGGTTGAGGTCAGGACTCTGTGCAGGCCAGTCAAGTTCCTCCACACCAAACTCGCTCATCCATGTCTTTATGGACCTTGCTTTGTGCACTGGTGCGCAGTCATGTTGGAACAGGAAGGGGCCATCCCCAAACTGTTCCCACAAAGTTGGGAGCATGAAATTGTCCAAAATGTCTTGGTGTGCTGAAGCATTAAGAGTTCCTTTCACTGGACCTAAGGGGCCAAGCCCAACCCCTGAGAAACAACCCCACACCATAATCCCCCCTCCACCAAACTTTACACTTGGCACAATGCAGTCAGGCAAGTCCCATTCTCCTGGCAACCGCCAAACCCAGACTCGTCCATGGGATTGCCAGACAGAGAAGCGTGATTGGTTACTCCAGAGAACACGTCTCCACTGCTCTAGAGTCCAGTGGCGGCGTGCTTTACCCCACTGCATCACACGCTTTGCATTGCACTTGGTGATCTGTCATTGAATGAGTTAATCCCTTTATTGCAGATTTTCTATATGATCCTGTAATTGGAGCGAAAGATAAAGTGAGCAGCTGCTAAGCCTGAATCTGTCCGTCATTGTCACTGGCCGGCCATGGCAGATGCAAAGGGGCATCAGGTCTCATCAACACACCCTCACGAGAACAAGAGCGCTGCTCTGCAGTGTGTGTGTGTGTGAGCGCGCACGTTTCCTTTCGTAAGAGAGATAGATGGTGCAATAACTTGTGATTGTATGAACGCATGACTGTGGAAATAGATTGTGACACTTTCCTGTATTGTCTGAATCTGTGAGTTTAACCTTATTTTTTTTCTTTTGTCATCTTTTCAGCAGTATATGATGGCTTCATCCATCCATCTGATGTTCTTTTACTCGGTCTCAGTAAAAAAGTGCAAGTGTGACCTTAAAGAGCTATTTCTACCTGATCAGACCCATGAAAATTACAATGTCGGGTTGATTCAGTTGAATTAAATCATGAGCTGACTTGATTAAAAACAAGTTAAATTCATTTAAGATACCTGACCATTTTTACAGTCTAGAAAGATGTAACATCTCCCATCTTTTACCCACCCTCGTGTCATTACAAACCTGTGTGATTTTCTTTCTTCTGTGCAACACATAAGAAGCTATTTTGAAATGTTTCAAAGTCATACAGGTTTGGAATGACATGAGGGTGAGTAAATTATATTTTTGGGAGTGATTTATCCTTTTAAGTGCGCAAACCAGATCTTTTAACCCTAGAACACATACTGTCAAAATGCAATCAGATGCATATTCTTTATAACACCAGAGTTTTGTCAATGAAAATTAATTTGAATGATAATTCAGATAGTGTTTGTGTTCTTGTGCACATGTAAGATTGTTATTTGCTAAACTGATGACATCCTGAATATCCTTATCTAGAAAATTTTAGGGTCAGATGTATGTTCATATGGCATTTAACATTGCATGTACTTAAATAGAAAGTGAAAATTTTGGTCCCACTTTATATTAGGTGGCCTTAACTACTATGTACTTACATCAAAAAATAAGTACAATGTACTTATTGTGTTCATATTGTATTGCAAAACACTTGCTGATATTGAGGTGGGATACGGGTAAGGTTAGGGACAGGTGTGGTGGTATGGGTAAGTTTGAGGGTAGGGTTAGGGACAGGTGTGGTGGTATGGGTAAGTTTAAGGGTAAGGTTAGGGACAGGTGTGGTGGTATGGGTAAGTTTAAGGGTAAAGTTAGGGACAGGTGTGGTGGTATGGGTAAGTTTAAGAGTAAAGTTAGGGACAGGTGTGGTGGTATGGGTAAGTTTAAGGGTAAAGTTAGGGACAGGTGTGGTGGTATGGGTAAGTTTAAGGGTAGGGTTAGGGACAGGTGTGCTGGTATGGGTAAGTTTAAGGGTAGGGTTAGGGACAGGTGTGGTGGTTTGGGTAAGTTTAAGGGTAGGGTTAGGGACAGGTGTGGTGGTATGGGTAAGTTTAAGGGTAAAGTTAGGGACAGGTGTGGTGGTATGGGTAAGTTTAAGGGTAGGGTTAGGGACAGGTGTGGTGGTATGGGTAAGTTTAAGGGTAAGGTTAGGGACAGGTGTGGTGGTTTGGGTAAGTTTAAGGGTAAAGTTAGGGACAGGTGTGGTGGTATGGGTAAGTTTGAGGGTAGGGTTAGGGACAGGTGTGGTGGTATGGGTAAGTTTGAGGGTAGGGTTAGGGACAGGTGTGGTGGTATGGGTAAGTTTGAGGGTAGGGTTAGGGACAGGTGTGGTGGTATGGGTAAGTTTAAGGGTAAGGTTAGGGACAGGTGTGGTGGTTTGGGTAAGTTTAAGGGTAGGGTTAGGGACAGGTGTGGTGGTATGGGTAAGTTTAAGGGTAAAGTTAGGGACAGGTGTGGTGGTATGGGTAAGTTTAAGGGTAGGGTTAGGGACAGGTGTGGTGGTATGGGTAAGTTTAAGGGTAAGGTTAGGGACAGGTGTGGTGGTTTGGGTAAGTTTAAGGGTAAAGTTAGGGACAGGTGTGGTGGTATGGGTAAGTTTGAGGGTAGGGTTAGGGACAGGTGTGGTGGTATGGGTAAGTTTGAGGGTAGGGTTAGGGACAGGTGTGGTGGTATGGGTAAGTTTGAGGGTAGGGTTAGGGACAGGTGTGGTGGTATGGGTAAGTTTGAGGGTAGGGTTAGGGACAGGTGTGGTGGTATGGGTAAGTTTGAGGGTAGGGTTAGGGACAGGTGTGGTGGTATGGGTAAGTTTAAGGGTAAAGTTAGGGACAGGTGTGGTGGTATGGGTAAGTTTAAGGGTAAAGTTAGGGACAGGTGTGGTGGTATGGGTAAGTTTGAGGGTAGGGTTAGGGACAGGTGTGGTGGTATGGGTAAGTTTGAGGGTAGGGTTAGGGACAGGTGTGGTGGTATGGGTAAGTTTGAGGGTAGGGTTAGGGACAGGTGTGGTGGTATGGGTAAGTTTAAGGGTAAGGTTAGGGACAGGTGTGGTGGTATGGGTAAGTTTAAGGGTAAAGTTAGGGACAGGTGTGGTGGTGTGGGTAAGTTTAAGGGTAAAGTTAGGGACAGGTGTGGTGGTGTGGGTAAGTTTAAGGGTAAAGTTAGGGACAGGTGTGGTGGTATGGGTAAGTTTAAGGGTAAAGTTAGCAACGGGTGTGGTGGTATGGGTAAGTTTAAGGGTAAAGTTAGGGACAGGTGTGGTGATATGGGTAAGTTTAAGGGTAAAGTTAGGGACAGGTGTGGTGGTATGGGTAAGTTTAAGGGTAAAGTTAGCAACGGGTGTGGTGGTATGGGTAAGTTTAAGGGTAAAGTTAGGGACAGGTGTGGTGATATGGGTAAGTTTAAGGGTAAAGTTAGGGACAGGTGTGGTGATATGGGTAAGTTTAAGAGTAAGGTTAGGGACAGGTGTGGTGGTATGGGTAAGTTTAAGGGTAAAGTTAGGGACAGATGTGGCGGTATGGGTAAGTTTAAGGTTAGGGTTAGGGACAGGTGTGGTGGTATGGGTAAGTTTAAGGGTAAGGTTAGGGACAGGTGTGGTGGTTTGGGTAAGTTTAAGGGTAAAGTTAGGGACAGGTGTGGTGGTATGGGTAAGTTTAAGGGTAAAGTTAGGGACAGGTGTGGTGGTATGGGTAAGTTTAAGGGTAAAGTTAGGGACAGGTGTGGTGGTATGGGTAAGTTTAAGGGTAAAGTTAGGGACAGGTGTGGTGGTATGGGTAAGTTTAAGGGTAGGGTTAGGGACAGGTGTGGTGGTATGGGTAAGTTTAAGGGTGGTATGGGTAAGTTTGAGGGTAAAGTTAGGGACAGGTGTGGTGGTATGAGTAAGTTTAAGGGTAGGGTTAGGGACAGGTGTGGTGGTATGGGTAAGTTTAAGGGTAGGGTTAGGGACAGGTGTGGTGGTATGTGTAAGTTTAAGGGCAAAGTTAGGGACAGGTGTGGTGGTATGTGTAAGTTTAAGGGTTGGGTTAGGGACAGGTGTGGTGGTATGGGTAAGTTTAAGGGTAAAGTTAGGGACAGGTGTGGTGGTATGGGTAAGTTTAAGGGTAAAGTTAGGGACAGGTGTGGTGGTATGGGTAAGTTTAAGGGTAGGGTTAGGGACAGGTGTGGTGGTATGGGTAAGTTTAAGGGTGGTATGGGTAAGTTTGAGGGTAAAGTTAGGGACAGGTGTGGTGGTATGAGTAAGTTTAAGGGTAGGGTTAGGGACAGGTGTGGTGGTATGGGTAAGTTTAAGGGTAGGGTTAGGGACAGGTGTGGTGGTATGTGTAAGTTTAAGGGTTGGGTTAGGGACAGGTGTGGTGGTATGTGTAAGTTTAAAGGTTGGGTTAGGGACAGGTGTGGTGGTATGGGTAAGTTTAAGGGTAGGGTTAGGGACAGGTGTGGTGGTTTGGGTAAGTTTAAGGGTAGGGTTAGGGACAGGTGTGGTGGTATGGGTAAGTTTGAGGGTAGGGTTAGGGACAGGTGTGGTGGTATGGGTAAGTTTGAGGGTAGGGTTAGGGACAGGTGTGGTGGTATGGGTAAGTTTAAGGGTAAGGTTAGGGACAGGTGTGGTGGTATGGGTAAGTTTAAGGGTAACGTTAGGGACAGGTGTGGTGGTATGGGTAAGTTTAAGGGTAACGTTAGGGACAGGTGTGGTGGTTTGGGTAAGTTTAAGGGTAAAGTTAGGGACAGGTGTGGTGGTATGGGTAAGTTTAAGGGTAAAGTTAGGGACAGGTGTGGTGGTATGGGTAAGTTTAAGGGTAAAGTTAGGGACAGGTGTGGTGGTATGGGTAAGTTTAAGGGTAAAGTTAGGGACAGGTGTGGTGATATGGGTAAGTTTAAGGGTAAAGTTAGGGACAGGTGTGGTGATATGGGTAAGTTTAAGGGTAAAGTTAGGGACAGGTGTGGTGGTATGGGTAAGTTTAAGGGTAAAGTTAGGGACAGGTGTGGTGGTTTGGGTAAGTTTAAGGGTAGGGTTTGGTGTAAGTGAAGTGTCAACAGTGTAATTATAAATGTAACTACAGAAATTAATTACAGATGTAATTACATGCAGGTAATATTTAAATTGTAAGTACAATGTAAAAACATGTATGTACACAATAAGTGCATTGTATCAAATGATTAATGTAAATGTTAGTACATAGTAGTTAAGGCCACCTAATATAAAGTGGGTCCAAAATTTTTTACTCATGCATGTTAACTAAACACAAACTCCCTTTAAATATAAAAATAGCTAAACTAAATGTAGTTCAAAGACACCTTAAGGAACATCAAATGAAAGGACGCGGTGTGCATTGTAGGGTTAAAGGACAGAAGTATATAGTGCGTTTATAGAATATCCTGCCTCTGACCTTCCACATGTCCTTTACAGCCCGCTCCAGAAGTGCCTTGTGTACTGATTCGAATCGCTCTCATTGAAAACGCCGTACGCGAGAATTAAATGTCAATGAAGTTCTTTTGATTTCAACTCCGACGAGACGTTTGTTCGGTGTGTCTCAACACACCGTAGACTATTATTATGCAAATGAGGCGCACTTCAATATTTTCGCCTGTGTTTTTCGAGCTGATGTCAGCACTTCCCGGGAAGCCTCCGTGCGCGAACGTCCTTCTCCCCCCATAAACACGTCAGGTCGCCGTGGGCACGCTTGGGAATGTAAGCGGCTGTGCAACAGTGTCCTACATACTCACTGCACGCTGGGGGAACTGTTACACACACATGCATGCACATGCACATTCTATTCATCAAGAGCCATTTTTGTCCCTCGTTTACATGTGTAAAATTCTTCAATAAGAGGGAGATATTTTGGGCCTGTCTCCATCTCTGTGTATTCATTTTCTCCTTTGATGGAAAGAAACTATATGCAAAAAAAAAAAAGAGTGCATTTTGTCTTTAATCCCTATATCTTTTGAGATTTTATTTGAGGGTTTTTTATTAAAAAGTCTTTAAGTTGCATCCACAGGTTATTGATTTTTTTTTTGCCTTTTTTGACTCTTCAAGGACAAGTTCTTTTTAATCGCTTTGTTTTGTTAAATATATCAGCATTACATTCTCTTATTAAATTATCGACATGTCAAATCAGGCATTTCTGAAGGCATAATTACATCCAAATATATTGTATATTCAAGTTTATTAATTTATTTATAAATGGCACAGTGCATTTAACTCCGAATCTTTACAATTCCACAAACATTTATTGTAAAGATCAATGCAGTGAAATTGCAGTGCGTGCATGCATCCCTAAATAAGAAAGCGAACATGTATAATGCGTCTCTCCACAGACACAGCATCTATCACGATAACGCTTTCTTTCCAGGTCTGAATGTTTGTGAAATGGCAATCCTACTGCGGGACGTCCTTATTCGTCCCATTGAAGGAGTGAACAATGAGAACACGATGTCAGACAACAGTGTGTACTACAGCTCCAGGATTCGCGTTAATTGCGGACATATGGCTCCTACTGGAATCATTGAGGAAACGGACCTTCTGGTACCCAATTCGTGTGATTTGCATGAAAAGAAAGCCATTGGTTTATAGACCGTGATGTAAAAGAATGACCTGAAAGCCTGAGGCCACATCCAGTAGTTGATTTAGTGGTTTGCGTCAGAATCAGAGCGCGAAAACGCAGCGCGGGAGGGCAGATTTTTTTAACGTAGCAAACGAGATGCAAAACAACAAAATCTTCCAAAACTGAGTTTTATATAAAACACTTTAATATTTTTTTTCTTTAAAAAAAAAAATATTACATTTAAATGATCATATAAATAAATGCGTTAATTTATATATAAAAAAATAAATGAAAACTGAAAGGATTTATGATATAAATAAACCCTTGTGTTTTCTGTCAGGCTTCGGGAAAAATCTGGCGAAGGCGTGGACGTCTCACAACGTCATTAAGCCATCCAGTTCAATGCTGGTCCCGGGAGATTTTTTATGGATTAAATTAAGTACTTCCATCTTCATTTCCCACCTGATCGCAGCCATATAAATCCCAACAGCTGATCAACAGACTTCAGAAAGCCCGACGCCTTCAGACGGAACAGCTGGGAGTTAAAGCAGGAGAGAGGGGAGCGAACAGGCTGACGCAGACTCAGCTGTTTCACTGTCCTTTCTGTGTCTTTAAGGGTAGAAAAGCAGCTCGGAAACTAGAGGACTAGTTAGTTTAAACTTAAAGCTCGAACCTGGAAGATACGATCGTCGTGAAGGGTCCCAGCTGAGCTAAAGGGAGCGGAGAGAGAGAGAGAGAGAGAGAGAGAAAGAGAGAGAGAGAGGCTGTCCAGTGCTGAATACGCGCCGCCGAACGGGAGCTGTCCAGTGCTGAAGTTGCATTTCTGCCGAACGCATCGCGGCGTCGCGCTGCATCAACACAAGCGCATTCAGGGGCTCGAGGGTCTGCCGTAACCCTGTGCTGGCATCCGAATCTCGGCAATACCGAAGAGGAACGATACAAAAAAAAAAAAAAAAAAAAACCCGCGTTTTGTTCCAGCGTTGCATGAGGAAAAGCGTGCGATTCGACCGGCGGACGAGTGTTTTTCCCCTTCAACCTGAAACATGCCAAGGTCTTTCCTGGTCAAAAAGGTTAAGCTTGATGATTTCTCATCCGCTGATCTGGAGAGCTCCTATGGCAGATCCAGGGCAGACCTCAGCCTGCGCTTTCATGAGAAAGGTAATTTATTTTATTTGACCTCGCATAAACATCTAGTTCGCGTACACATGCGTGCATATTGACGTTTGATGCTTTATAACTGTAACCTCGGCGTTGACCCACACTCACATTGTGTTCAACACCGTCAGGCGCAGCAGTTTTTGTCGAGTCGGCACATTTCAGGTGTTGCGCTCTTTCAAGCACGCATTCGACTCGCTTTAAGCCGCATTTTATTTTAGAAAACGCAGAGCTAGCAACAAGTACTTCGCGTTTACACCACGTGTGATGGAATTATCCACGCACACAGCCTATTAAACGAACGCTTGATCATGTTTCATGTTATTATTCACGCTCTACATAACCTGCGCTTTGCATACACTTGCATAAGCAGACATTCTGCCCCTCATAGAATATTCATGCACGCTCTTATTTGGGGGTGATATCTTTCGTGCATTCCGTACACATCGACCTCATTTCAATGCAATTATAACCAAAGCGATACCATTGTGTTTAAATGGGTTGCCACGCTAATTGAAACAGAGAGATTTTTTGCATGGGTTAATGTAGAAAACAGAGTCTGATTGAGGAGGAACAGGAATAGCACACTGTTGCATGGCATTTGAACTGTGCATCTTTTCAGGGTACATCAGCGACTACATGACCCCGGCCCCGTACGACGGCGACGGCGAGAGCGACGGCGGCATCAAAGTGCCCTCTCCCGGACCCATTTACGACAGCATCCACAGCGATTATGGAGCGCCGGATTCGGACCAGCCCGACAGCCCGCAGTCGGAGATCTCCTCGGGCTACATCAACGGGGACAACGCGGTCAGCGAGGGCTACACGGTGGACGCCTTCTTCATCACGGACGGGAGGTCGAGGAGAAAAGCCATCAGCAGCCCGAGGAGCCATCAGCGGCACACGTGCAACGAGTGTGGAAAGACATACGCCACGTCTTCCAACTTGAGCAGACACAAGCAGACGCACCGCAGCATGGACAGCAAAATGGCCAAGAAGTGCCCCACCTGCGGGAAGGTTTACGTCTCCATGCCGGCCATGGCCATGCATTTGTTGACCCACGACCTCAAGCACAAGTGCGACATATGCGGCAAGGCCTTCAGCAGGCCTTGGCTTTTACAGGGACACATGCGCTCGCACACAGGCGAGAAGCCCTTCGGATGCGCACACTGCGGGAAGGCGTTCGCCGACCGCTCGAACCTGCGCGCGCACATGCAGACACACTCGGCCTTTAAGCACTACAAGTGCAAGAGATGCAACAAGACCTTTGCCCTAAAGTCCTACCTGAACAAGCACTACGAGTCCGCCTGCTTCAAGGGAGCGTTTGCTCCTCTGAGCCCAATGGAAGCGTGAGCGCTCCACAGCACAGCTTAACAACAAGGAAATCCTGGATTAATCGCATGTACCTTAACTTTTCTTTTCTAAGTGTACTCTTTCTCCCGCTGTTCACGTATTCAGAGCCCAAATTTCACCCGTTTTGCCAAAACTCAGAGGACATTGAAAATGTCTTTGTTTCTCTCAAAAGGTCAAACCTTTTCTAAGTATTGGATAATATTGTACTGCTGCCAGTGGCCACAAAAGTGTTCAGCATTGAGGTAAAACTATTTATTCACTAACTTATTTATGTATTTATATATTTATTTCCTACCAACTGCGTAAGGTCTTAATTTGCACTTTAATTTGTCGTTCAGTTGCCAAGCCTTCGTCATCAATATGCCAAAGCATTTGCCACTTTCTGAATATCTTATTTTTGGTTGCCACTTTATAAATTTGTTGCATGCAAAAAAAAAAAAAAAAAAAAAAACACGAAACAAAAAAATACTACTAATGAAATCTATGCCAATTTTACGAAGCTTTGGATTTTTTGCCAAAACCTAGATAGCATCCGTCGGCAATATTTCTCGGGAGTCATGATGAAGAATAGAGCAATAATGCATGGTATTTTTAAAAGCTAAAACGAGTAATAACTATAGCATTTTTAATCACGATTTTATCCAATACTACCAGTAGTCGTTCAGAAGTTAAATATCAGGGAAATGCCAGAGTAGTATTA
>CM077184.1:2561480-2618980 GCA_039654105.1 Coreius guichenoti
CTTTTTGAGTCATAACTAAAACTTAGTATGTCATAATTATGACTTGTCATAATTCTAAATTTTTATGTCATAATTATGACTTACGTCAATTTAAAAATTTTGTCATGATTTTGTCATTTTATGTCCCAATTATGACTTAGTATGTCATAATTTTGACTTTTTGTGTCATAACTATAACTTAATGTCATAATTGAGAATTTTCATAATTATGATTTCGTCAATTTCAAATTTTTTTCATGATTTTGATTGTCATAATTATAACTCTGTATGTCATAATTTCAACTTTTTATGTCATAACTATAACTTAGTACGTAATTATAACTATAATAATAGTACGTAATAATAATAATTATAACATAATTATGACTTAGTATGTCAATTTCAATTTTTTGTCAAGATTTATAATGTAGTCATGATGCTTTTTATCTCATAATTATGATTTACAAAAGCATTATATTTTTCAGTAACACTTTAGTTTAGGGTCCAATTCTCACTGTTAACTAGTTGCTTATTATCATGCATATTACTAGGATATTGTCTGTTTATTAGTACTTATAAAGCACATATTAATGCATGACCATATTCTACAACTTAACAACTACCTTACTAACGATTAATAATCAGTAATTAGGAGTTTACTGAGGCAAAAGTGAGAACTGGACCCTAATCTAAAGTGTGGCCATATTCTTCTTCTGTGGTTGAATGTGCTTCAATAGCTCAGAGATTCCTGCACGGGTGTTCTGTGGCAGTCACGTGGCGTATCTTATTTGTAAAGGAAGCGTATCTCCTGCTGATCTGGAGACTGCGGTCCTGCGACATCTCCGGCTCTGAGCTTGCGGATCATTATCGGTCCTGCGCTCCGAGTCGGATTCGGTCTCCTGAGGAAACGTCTAATTGTGCTGCTAGGGGCAGCATCAGCAGAATCCATTACTTAAACGGCAGACAGGTGCGCTCCGGCTGGGCGTCTGCGGAGCTGCCAGGACTCTGACGTCAGAGCCGGACCCGCGCTGCTGCTTCCTGCCTGGAGAGGAAGTGCTCTCTCACAGAGAACTGCAGACAGACTCGTGCTGTGAATAATGCTGCAAAAACATTAGAGATCTCAACTTTAGAGATGTTTGCTTACTACATACAATCTTAACCCTATAAAGCCCACTGGATCATATCTAAGGCCTCTAAATGATCAAAACTGCTGATAAACCTGTCGCACTCAATCTCCTCCTTGATAGTTTAGACTCTTTTATCAAGTAAAAGTCTTTTAGTGTAATTGTCCAAACGTCCTCCTTCAGCTCGTGCTTCACGTGTCTTTCTGCTGTCAAATCTGCTCTGATTTTATCAAGTAACCGCAAGAATAACTTTGATATTGTTAGTAATATTTCAGCTGGACTGAAGCAGCTTTACTTGATTATCCATCATCATTTATTAGAAAAATCATGAGTATCAAATATGATCATCAAGTTTATTAGTTCATCTGTCAATCATCATTGGATTGCATTGCATTATATGAAATTTGATCATAAAACCAAGTGTTTAAATATCATCTTACTAAGACATATTATTGGCAGATATTGATATTTATATGCATTTTATATAAGTATCTGCTGTACTGCTATAAAGATCTCATTGATTCACAATACAAGCACTGACAGGGGAAGTGAATAACACTGATCATCTCTTCATCACGGCACCTGTTAGTGGGTGGGATATATTAGGCAGCAAGTGAACATTTTGTCCTCAAAGTTGATGTGTTAGAAGCAGGAAAAATGGGCAAGCGTAAGGATTTGAGCGAGTTTGACAAGGGCCAAAATGTGATGGCTAGACGACTGGGTCAGAGCATCTCCAAAACTGCAGCTCTTGTGGGGTGTTCCCGGTCTGCAGTGGTCAGTATCTATCAAAAGTGCTCCAAGGAAGGAACAGTGGTGAACCGGCGACAGGGTCATGGGCGGCCAAGGCTCATTGATGCACGTGGGGAGCGAAGGCTGGCCCGTGTGGTCCGATCAAACAGACGAGCTACTGTAGCTCAAATTGCTCAAGAAGTTAATGCTGGTTCTGATAGAAAGGTGTCAGAATACACAGTGCATCGCAGTTTGTTGCGTATGGGGCTGCATAGCCGCAGACCAATCAGGGTGCCCATGCTGACCCCTGTCCACCACCGAAAGCGCCAACAGTGGGCACGTGAGCATCAGAACTGGACCACGGAGCAATGGAAGAAGGTGACCTGGTCTGATGAATCGTTTTCTTTTACATCATGTGGATGGCCGGGTGCGTGTGCGTGGCTTACCTGGGGAACACATGGCACCAGGATGCACTATGGGAAGAAGGCAAGCCAGTGGAGGCAGTGTGATGCTTTGGGCAATGTTCTGCTGGGAAACCTTGGGTCCTGCCATCCATGTGGATGTTACTTTGACACGTACCACCTACGTGGCTGTGGTCTCTTTCAGCAGATAATGCGCCTGCCACAAAGCAAAAATGGTTCAGGAATGGTTTGAGGAGCACAATGAGTTTGAGGTGTTGACTTGGCCTCCAAATTCCCCAGATCTCAATCCAATCGAGCATCTGTGGGATGTGCTGAACAAACAAGTCCGATCCATGGAGGCCCCACCTCGCAACTTACAGGACTTAAAGGATCTGCTGCTAACATCCTGGTGCCAGATACCACAGCACACCTTCAGGGGTCTAGTGGAGTCCATGCCTCGACGGGTCAGGGCTGTTTTGGCAGCAAAAGGGGGACCAACACATTATTAGGTCATAATGTTATGCCTGGTCAGTGTATGAGCCACGAAAGCATGACGTATTAAAAATGATACAAAACATACAACACATGCAAACTTTGTTTTCAGATTTTTAAACATATTTTATCTAAAGTTTCTAGGCTTTACAAGGTTAAATGATCCCCTTTTAGGGTTTATTGTACTTTTAGGATGCTTTTTGGATATTTTAGTTGATATGTAAAGGTTTAATTTTAGCATTGTGTTAGTTTTAGATTTGAGAAGTCAGTATGTTTGCATGTTTATCTCTGACAGATCTGGATGTGCCAGCAGCTGATTGGCAGTTCGGTTCAGTTCACCTCACAGTTTGACACAGTCTCTCTGAGCAGACCCTCATTCGTTCACTCCGAGCTGTTTTCCATCAGTCTCGTGTTCACCACCGGACGGAGGAAGCACTTAACATTTCATAAATGTGATTGAATCAACCTTTAACAGGCTGTTACTCACACACGTGTCTGACAGAAAAGGCACTTTTCAAAGGGCAGGTGCAGGAGCTAGGCAAATATTTCCAAAACCACAAGAAGCGCTCTGTGTGTGTGTGTGTGTGTATGTGAGAGAGAGAGAGAGCGAGAGAGAGAGAGAGGAGTGGTGCTGACCCAGTTTGGCTGACAGGCAGCGCAGGAGAGGCACATTTCTGTGTTTCCCCCTCCGAGGACAGCAGGGTGACGGTGCGAACCCAGACTCTGCCTCCTCCTCTCTGAGATCAGCTGAAATCATCCCTCACTTCCAGCCTCCCGATTGGCTGTTGGGGCTCTGAGTAAGACTTCGCAATTAGCCTGAGGGTTCTGCATGAGAAATCAGCCTGAAATGGCAACGTGTCTTACTCACTTTACTCTATGAGTGTGTGTGTGTGTGAGTAATGAGTAAAAACAACAGTTAAAGTAGTTACAATGTTTTTCAAAATGTTTAGTTAATTTGACGGTTTCTGAATGCATTTACACAAAAATAAAAGAACAATGTCTTTTCTTAATGTTTTTGTCTCTTAATCTCACCAAAGCTGCATTTATTTGATCACAAATACAGTAAAAACAGTGAAATATTATTACAGTTTTCTATGTGGATATATAGTAAAATGTAATTTATATACTGTGATCAAAGCTGAATTACTCCAGTCTTCAGTGTCACATGATCCTTCAGAAATGGAGGATACATGTCTTAATATTATCAGTGTTGAAAACAAGTTTTAGTAAGATTTTTAAAAAAGAGAGAAAAAAACTTTATTTAGCAAATGCACATTAAATTGCACAGTAAAGACATTTATGAAATTAATAAATATTACAAAAAAAGTTTTATTTATAATAAATGCTGTTCTTTTGAACTGTCTATTCATCAAAGAATCCTGAAAAAAATCTCAGCTTCCACAAAAATATGAAGCAGCACAACTGTTTTGAACATTGATAATAATCATAAATGTTTCTTGAGCTCAAATCATCATATGAGAATGATTTGTGAAGGATCATGTGACACTGAAGACTGGAGTAATGATGATAAATTCAGCTTTGATCACAGGAATAAATTACACTTTACTTTATATTCACATAGAGAACAGCTGCTTTACACTGGAATAATATTTCAGATTTTTTACTGTATTTTTGATCAAATAAACGCAGCCTTGGTGAGCATTAGAGACGTCTTTCAAAAACGTGAAGACATCTATAATCTATGTTTTGAGATTTTTGTATGTTTTTATGTATTGAAAAAAGTCAACACAACTTTCGACTGAGTCTACATCACAGCAGCAAAGATTTGTGTGATTGTGAGTTGTGCTACAGTCTGAATTGAAGCTACTGAAACAACTGACCTTTTCTTGGGACGTCAGCAATGCCTCTTATGTCATATAAGACACTTTTCACCATCCAATCAATTCCTCATGAATAACATCAGGCCCCGCCCTCCATTCTCTAAGATTTTTTCTTCTTTGTAATAACATGCACTGATGAATCATTCACAATTATGATCCTGTTGCTATGTGAGTGTGTGAGTGTGTGAGTGTGTGTGTGCTCTTGTAGGCTATATTTATACACATGAGTGTGTGTGGGTGTATCCCATTAAGCCTGTCAAGAACTCGTCTGGGTCACATTTCACCTCACAATAAGAAATTATATTTTGGCCTTTTCCTATTTTCAGGACCATGTTGCATTGTGATTGTTATTTTCATGCCATTCAAGCACACTGTTCATCTCTCAATCATCATTGCATTGCATTATATGTTATATGATCATAAAACTAAGCATTTAAATATCATCTTACTAAGACATTGTTGTCAGATATTGATATGCATTTTATGTAATTAAGTCTAAATATCTGCTAATCTAAAGATCTAATTTATTTACATTACAAGCATCAGAATTTTATCTTACTTTTTGGCCATATAAATATCAGAATCTGCACCAAATTGCAAATTTTTGCTCAGTTTGGGCCTTTGAATTAAACTGAGGTGTTTACTGTAAATCTGTAAAATAACAGAAAAAGTACTGGCAGTTTATTACCCGAATATTATCCAGTCATTTTATGGACATTTCTGTTAACCCTAAAACACAACGCAATGAAGTTCAAAAATCAAAATACAGGTAAAACACCTGTAAAAATATGTAAAATTCCGTCAAATTAATACAAGATTAAGAAGATTGTCCAGATTAAGAATGCTCATTCAGAGCCTGTCTCAGTAACTCACGGTGTTCCACAGGGTTCAGTGTTGGGTCCGCTTTTATTTATCATTTATATTTTACCTCTTGGACATATTTTTCTCACTTATGGCGTCAACTTTTACTTCTATGCAGATGATACACAGTTGTACAAACACTATATTGCCAAAAGGATTGGGACGCCCTCCAAATCATTGAATTCAGGTGTTCCAGTCACTTCATGGCCACAGGTGTATAAATCAAGCACTAGGCATGCAGACACTTCTACAAACATTTGTGAAAGAATGGGTCGCTCTCAGGAGCTCAGTGAACTCAAGCGTGGTACCGTGATAGGTTGCCAATAAATCCATTCCTGAAATTTCCTCACTACTAAATATTCCACGCTCAACTGTTAGTGATATTATAACAAAGTGGAAGCAATTGGGAACAACAGCCATGAAGTGGTAGGCCACGTAAAATCACAGAGCGGGGTCAGCGCATGCTGAGGTGCACAGTGCGCAGAAGTCGCCAACTTTCTGCAGAGTCAATAACTACAGACCTCCAAACTTCATGTGGCCTTCAGATTAGCTCAAGAACAGTGCGTAGAGAGCTTCATGGAATGGGTTTCCATGGCCGAGCAGCTCATCCAAGCCTTACATCACCAAGTGCAATGCAAAGCGTGGGATGCAGTGGGGTAAAGCACGCCGCCACTGGACTCTAGAGCAGTGGAGACGTGTTCTCTGGAGTGACCAATCACGCTTCTCTGTCTGGCAATCCCATGGATGAGTCTGGGTTTGGCGATTGCCAGGAGAACGGGACTTGCCTGACTGCATTGTGTCAAGTGTAAAGTTTGGTGGAGGGGGGATTATGGTGTGGGGTTGTTTCTCAGGGGTTGGGCTTGGCCCCTTAGTTCCAGTGAAAGGAACTCTTAATGCTTCAGCATACTAAGACATTTTGGAAAATTTCATGCTCCCAACTTTGTGGGAACAGTTTAGGGATGGCCTCTTCCTGTTCCAACATGACTGCGCACCAGTGCACAAAGCGTCGGTCCATAAAGACATGGATGAGCGAGTTTGGTGTGGAGGAACTTGACTGGCCTGCACAGAGTCCTGACCTCAACCCGATAGAACACCTTTGGGATGAATTAGAGCGGAGACTGCGAGCCACGCCTTCTCGTCCAACATCAGTGCCTGACTTCACAAATGCGCTTCTAGAAGAATGGTCAAAAATTCCCATAAACACACTCCTAAACCTTGTGGAAAGCCTTCCCAGAAGAGCTGAAGCTGTTATAGCTGCAAAGGGTGGGCCAACTCCATATTAAACCCTCCGAATTAAGAATGGGATGTCATTAAAGTTCATGTGCATGTAAAGGCAGGCGTCACACAACTTTTGGCAATTTAGTGTATCTACAAAACCTAATGTTTCCCACCCCCCTCTTGAACTCACAAAATATTTGTAGGATGTTAACACATGGATGACTAACAATTTCTTAAAGCTTAATACTAACAAAACAGAAGTTCTTCTTGTTGGGTCTAGGTCTACCTTATCTAAATCTCAATCTTTTATGCTGCTTATTGATAGTTAGTATTTCAACTCAAGTGAAAAGTCTTGGTGTTATATTCAATGGTTTGCTTTCGTTTGGCTCTCATATTAATAATATTTAATGTATTTCATTCAATAATTTACAAATCTCATAAATTTATATTGTATTCACAATAGAATATAGATAACATATCAAATGTTGAAAGTGAGACATTTTGAAATGTCATGCCAAATATTGGCTCATTTTGGATTTCATGAGAGCTACACATTCCAAAAAAGTTGGGACAGGTAGCAATAAGAGGCCGGAAAAGTTAAATGTACATATAAGGAACAGCTGGAGGACCAATTTGCAACTTATTAGGTCAACTGGCAACATGATTGGGTATAAAAAGAGCCTCTCAGAGTGGCAGTGTCTCTCAGAAGTCAAGATGGGCAGAGGATCACCAATTCCCCCAATGCTGCGGCGAAAAATAGTGGAGCAATATCAGAAAGGAGTTTCTCAGAGAAAAATTGCAAAGAGTTTGAAGTTATCATCATCTACAGTGCATAATATCATCCAAAGATTCAGAGAATCTGGAACAATCTCTGTGCGTAAGGGTCAAGGCCGGAAAACCATACTGGATGCCCGTGATCTTCGGGCCCTTAGACGGCACTGCATCACATACAGGAATGCTACTGTAATGGAAATCACAACATGGGCTCAGGAATACTTCCAGAAAACATTGTCGGTGAACACAATCCACCGTGCCATTCGCCGTTGCCAGCTAAAACTCTATAGGTCAAAAAAGAAGCCATATCTAAACATGATCCAGAAGCGCAGGCGTTTTCTCTGGGCCAAGGCTCATTTAAAATGGACTGTGGCAAAGTGGAAAACTGTTCTGTGATCAGACGAATCAAAATTTGAAGTTCTTTTTGGAAAACTGGGACACCATGTCATCCGGACTAAAGAGGACAAGGACAACCCAAGTTGTCATCAGCGCTCAGTTCAGAAGCCTGCATCTCTGATGGTATGGGGTTGCATGAGTGTGTGTGGCATGGGCAGCTTACACATCTGGAAAGGCACCATCAATGCTGAAAGGTATATCCAAGTTCTAGAACAACATATGCTCCCATCCAGACGTCGTCTCTTTCAGGGAAGACCTTGCATTTTCCAACATGACAATGCCAGACCACATACTGCATCAATTCCAACATCATGGCTGCGTAGAAGAAGGATCCGGGTACTGAAATGGCCAGCCTGCAGTCCAGATCTTTCACCCATAGAAAACATTTGGCGCATCATAAAGAGGAAGATGCGACAAAGAAGACCTAAGACAGTTGAGCAACTAGAAGCCTGTATTAGACAAGAATGGGACAACATTCCTATTCCTAAACTTGAGCAACTTGTCTCCTCAGTCCCCAGACGTTTGCAGACTGTTATAAAAAGAAGAGGGGATGCCACACAGTGGTAAACATGGCCTTGTCCCAACTTTTTTGAGATGTGTTGATGCCATGAAATTTAAAATCAACTTATTTTTCCCTTAAAATGATAAATTTTCTCAGTTTAAACATTTGATATGTCATCTATGTTGTATTCTGAATAAAATATTGAAATTTGAAACTTCCACATCATTGCATTCTGTTTTTATTCAAAATCTGTACAGTGTCCCAACTTTTTTGGAATCGGGTTTGTATATTGTGCCCTATTTTTATGGATTTTTTTTAGAGTGCACTGTATCAGACTATATGAGCCATAAATGCATGATGTATCATACATGATACAAAACATACAACACACATGCAAACTTTGTTTTCAGATTCATTCTGCTCCAAAAAGTTCTCATTACCATAATGCATCTGGACATTTTACTTTAATGATCATTTTAAACTGGATTCTAGTAATGAAAATCATTGAGAATCGCAAAAAAATGTTGTTTCAATAACCCTTTTTTTAATTACATTTTTTACTTTATTTTGATTTTGTGACCTGCGCATGTTTTCGTGACATTCACCAGGCCCGCTTTTAGTGTGTGTGTGTGTGTGTGTGTGTGTGTTGCAGACAGACGTGTGGCATTGATTTGGGCATGTCTCTGACACACGGACGTCGCCTCAGGCAGCGAGAGGTGATTAGCTCTTGGTTAGGGGCAGTTGAGCTGTGAGGCACACTGAGGTTATGAGTTAGCTTGAATGTGTGTGTGTGTGTGTGTGTGTGTGGGGGGGGGGAGTGTTATTATAGAGCGCGCTGCTCTGGCAGGGTAAGCAGAGAAAATGTGCAAAACGTACGCCTTCTCTCGTTGATTCGCCTCTCTCGCTGCCTGCCTGTCTCTTTGAGTCTCTCTAGTCTCTTTCTCTGGGTTTCATAAACAAAGCAGGTGATTCAGTCGAGTCATCCAGAGGTTAAAAACACGCCATCGCTCTTTTGAGCATGTCACCGAGGCGGAAACCTCATGCATATTCAGCAGGACCTGCAACATGTGCTTTGATCCACAATGGAGAGAAGCCAATCGCGGCCCAATGGCTCTTGGTTTAAAGATATCCAGTGTGCGGGCGTCTGTCTGAGAATTTGGGCTGGTTGTACAGTAAGTGGAAAGCACTGGTAAACGAGTGTGTGGGCGCATGCAAAGATCTAACATTCATATCGGTGTCTGTGTAATTGCCACATTGGATCTGTGGGCCGATCGGCCGCTTGCATTCACAGGACTCTCGTGCAGCCCATAAGAGCGGCAAATCACAGCAGAGATCTCTTTATCATCATATTCTTCCAAGAACAAATGAGCTGAGCTAGATAAGGCAATCCCAGAATGCACTGCGAGCTCAGTGAAAAGCAGATGAATCAAGAGAAAGGCTGATTTAAAACATACTTAGCCTTCAATTAAATATGAAAAGGCAGTGATACAAATTGTTTCATCCATTTAAACTGACTATTTGTTACTGCAACACACGTTAAAGGCAAACACTACTGGATCTGTGAGAGAAACTGTGTGGAACCATCTGAACAAATTTGCATATTGCAAATATTTACATTTATGCATTTAGCAGACGCTTTTATTCAAAGCAACTTACAAAAGAGGAGCAAAAGCAATTTGTCACAGAGCCAACAATATTCGTAATATACAGTGCCAGGTTTATTAGATAACGGGGAAGCACGCTAGAGAAGAGGAGAAATGCGGAGAACAAAAAGTAGTTTTTGTTTTGTGAGTGAATACGCATGCAATTATTTTAACATCTACCAGAACAAATATGCACATATGCAAATATGTATATATGCATGCAATGATTTTACGCTGTAAAATCGAATTAGTTAGACTTACTTAAAAAAAGCATGCAAACCGATTGCCTTAAAAAAAGCAAGTGAAATAGGAATAGTATCTTTAGTTAGTATAGTTCTTATTTAGTATAGTTCGCTTACACAAGAGTTATAGTAACTAAAAAAGAACTGTAGAGAGTACTTGATAATTTACTATAAATTAAATGTATTTGTTACCATTGTTGTGTTTTGATGCTGAATGTTGAAGTGTGTGTGTGGCTCAAGCATGATCAATTACAAGATATTGTCACAAATATAGACGGATTTTATCAACCCAGTTAAAAGGTTCACAAGGTGTTTATGACTTTAAACTTTAAAAATGATTTTTTTCAGTATTTTACATGAAATATACTTAAGTATCATTCATATCCATTTCCTTCTGAAATGAAACATTTTTGATTTATTGTTGCTTCGCTGTATCAATAGGAAGAGAATTATAATAATATAAATGAAGTTCCAAGTGCCCAACCAAAGGGAACACTGATCACCATAATGGTGACTTCAAACAAAAACATTTTAGGAAAATCAACATCAATTTATAAAGTCAGCGTATGTGATGTCCTCTCAGATTTTTCAGTTGTATTGAACAATTCAACATTCAAGGTGACTTTGGGAAATGAGTGAATGCAAACTGCAGAAGTGGAGGACATGAATGAAAAGAATGAAAAGTCTATTAAAAATTGCCCCGCCTTAAAAAAATGTTACTCAAACCAATCAATTAATCTTCACTTGGGTTTTCTGAGTAGGCATAGTATGTGAATAGTACAGATTACTAGATTTTTACAATTAAGACATTAAGTAAAGTATCTATCTTACAGTTAAACATCAACCACTTCCTTGTTACAGTTTTTCTCAATTGTTTACACAAATACTGGTACTTGAGACACAACATGTAACTCATACACCAACCCCCTGAACCAATTCTGCTAAACTACAAGCACAAGTCCTGCTTTACATTAAAATTGCAGTTCTAAAACACACTTTTTTCAAAACACTACACACAATTCTCTGCATTTGGCAGAATTTTCATGCAGAAAATCAAGGAACACACCGCCATTCAAATATGCACACGGACTCATCACATGGGCAAACACCTGTCACACAGTTTTACAGTTAGCACACAGAGCTTTAGCATAAAAAATGTTTTCACTGTAACTGTATACAGTAAATTCTGTTGATTTAGACCACTGTATGTGCAACTTTGTGCTGGTTGGGATGTACATTGTTTTTGTGGGAAAAATAAAATATATTTGTTACCGTGTATTTGTGTGTTCGGAGTATAAAAACAATATTCTCAAATATTTTACAACACACTTATGTATGTACTGTCTGTAGAAAGTGTAACACTGAACCAAAAAAAGCCCTAAGTCATTATGATGAATGGAGAAGAAGTGTTTTAAACACATCAGTGTTCAACTGGCTCTTATAAATGTCTATTCATGTGATGGTTTGTGTGTGTCATTTGAAAACAAAATACCATTTTGAGAAGAAATAACATTGTTTTGAATGTAAAGTTTCTTTTTGCAGGAGAATTGAGAGGTTTTGCCCATTGTGTGTGTGTTTTTTGATTTGTGTGTAGAGTTCTGAGAGTATGAGGCATGCTTTCAGAAAATGTGTGTAAACAATCGAGAAGAACTGTAATATATACTATTATATTTATTTTTCTAGATTTTATGTGCTTTTGTCAGTTCTATTTATTTATTCATAAATATTACTATTTAGGTTTTAATTTATTTTTATTTTAGTTATAGTTCAAGTTATAGATTTTATTTATTTACATCTAGTATTTAATTTAATTTATTTTATTTTCAGCTTTCTTACAATTAATACAAATGCTTTCAATACATTTAGTTTCAGTTAACAATAATAACCCTTGCTACATGATTATATAAATGGACATTAAATGTAATGGATCAGAAATCAACAAAATAGCATCACTGTAAAATATTTATTTATTTATTTAAATCTCTAAATGGTTATTTGTCAATTGATTTAAGAGGTGCAACAAGTCACAATAAACACAACAATGTTCAGACAGTCATTATTCACAGTTAAAGGTCTTCATTTTTATTAACAAGGGGAATGGGCTGCAAACGGGCTATTATCATAAAGACATAAAACGTCATTAATCAAATATTTCTCATCAAATTAATCCAGGACCAAAAGATCTGCTCCACCACATTCATTTTGCAGTATGGCTCTATACTCTTACTGTATGTCAGACTCATTTGTGTCTGTTTTTATTTCCCCTGAGGAATTGTTGGATCATCTAAAATGAAACAACTGAGAGCTCTGAAAGAGCAATAAACATCTCCTCTGGGTGATGACGGTGCACAGACAGTGTTTAGTCTCTGTTTCATAGCATTGCCTCATTTTATTGGTCTTGTACGGCTGGAACACAGTTTAAAGCTTTCCAAAGTGCTCAGATCACCTGCAAAACACTCACTAGACGCTCAACCTCTTCCAGAGGAAGATTCCCAGCGGGAGGTTTGGGCTCAGGCCGTGACGGGCCTTTATTGAGGTCCTGCTGGCGAGACTCAAACACATCTAACACAGAGAGCTCGTCTGCTGTAGGATATCGGCCCACTGCTCGCCATCGGACGCTCAGAGTCCAATACGTCTGACGTGCAGAATGTCTGAGCGGAGCCAAGTGTGCCATCTGTTGAGATGTGCTGCGTCATCGTGACAAATAATTAAAGAAACAGTGGGACTGGAAAAGACTTTTCTGTTTACTCGACTGGCGTTTGAAGGGACAAACTCACACATGATCAATAGCGAGGAATGGAGGGGGTCAGAGGAAGATGAAGGGATGTGTCAGGAATACTGATGAATAATCTGATTCAGCTTCATGATATAATCTGATTTAAATCAACTTTTTATTTGGAATTTCCTCCACTTGACCTTACAGATGCATCTTTATTATGGCAAGGGTTTATCAAAATTCTCTGGCAAAATGATAAACGATGGAGCACATAAGAGCAGAAATACAACAACAGACAGATGGATAGATAGAACGATGGATGGATGGATGGATGGATAGAACGATGGATGGATGGATGGATGGATAGAACGATGGATGGATGGATGGATGGATGGATGGATGGATGGATAGAACGATGGATGGATGGATGGATAGATAGATAGCTAGAACGACAGAACGATAGACAGATAGAACGATAGATAGAACGATCGATAGATAGATAGATAGATAGATAGATAGATAGATAGATAGATAGATAGATAGATAGATAGATAGATAGATAGATAGAACGACAGAATGATAGATAGATAGATAGATAGATAGATAGATAGATAGATAGATAGATAGATAGATAGATAGATAGATAGATAGATAGATAGATAGAACGATGGATAGATAGATAGATAGATAGATAGATAGATAGATAGATAGATAGATAGATAGATAGATAGATAGATAGATAGAACGATAGCTAGATAGATAGAACGACAGAACGAACGATAGATAGATAGATAGATAGATAGATAGATAGATAGATAGATAGATAGATAGATAGATAGATAGATAGATAGATAGATAGATAGATAGATAGATAGATAGATAGATAGATAGATAGATAGATAGAACGACAGATAGATAGATAGATAGATAGATAGATAGATAGATAGATAGATAGATAGAACGATAGAACGATAGAACGATAGATAGATAGATAGATAGATAGATAGATAGATAGATAGATAGATAGATAGATAGATAGATAGATAGAACGACAGAACGACAGATAGATAGATAGATAGATAGATAGATAGATAGATAGATAGATAGATAGATAGATAGATAGATAGATAGATAGAACGATAGCTAGATAGATAGAACGACAGAACGACAGATAGATAGATAGATAGATAGATAGATAGATAGATAGATAGATAGATAGATAGATAGATAGATAGATAGATAGATAGATAGATTTGGTGAGCAGAAGAGACTAAAGAGCAGAGATCAGAACTGCTCTCAGATGTTTTGGTGGTTAATGGGAAACATCTCTAGATGTGATCTCTCCGTGTGTGTGTGAGTGTTTCCTCTGTGACTGATGGACTGATTGATTGATCGAGTTTTACAGAGACGCAGGATGTTATGTAACCTTGTCTTGATGGATATAGCACTCATGATGGTAAGGTTGTCTCAAGGTGAGAGAGAACATGAAGGAAACTGAAAATCTGAGGACACCACCAGCAGTCTGAAGCAAAACACACACACACACATTAACAACACAAACTGTCGTAAGTGCAGTGTAAGCTTCAGCTCTGCATGTCGTTTTAGATGTACGCCGCTTTATTAATCAGCAAAAGACTTGTAGATCCAACATCTAACACTCATTTAATTACTGCAAGATCTTTATCACAGGAGCAGTCGGCTTTGGCAGATATTAATATCAGATTTGTATGTCTGTTTGATAGAAGCAAAAAGGCAAGCCAAATATGAAACCTCATTTTACTGACTTACCATCAACATTGCAAAATTTTAATGCAATCATAATGTTGGTCTGTTCTTAAACCATTCCAGGCTGTGATTGATATATTTACAGCCAGACGTGCTTGAACGGGCTTGAAGAAATGATTAAAAATTCACACGTAACAAAAAATCAGATCTCCGGTGGCCATTAATACATGCAGCACACTTTCACTGTTTCACACGTCTTATACATGTAACAGATCTCTATACAAATACAAATACAAATACAATCTAATACTATTATACTAATTAAATAATCAAAATTATTTAAAACCTAAAGGGCCCTATTTTAACAATCTGAGTGCATGGTCTGAAGCTCATGGCGCAGGTGCACTTAGGGCGTGTCCGAATCCACTTTTGCTAGTTTAACGCCGGGAAAAACGGTCGGCACGCCCGTCGCATGATCCAAAAGGGTTGTCCCTAGTCTCTTAATGAGTCATGGGTGTGTTTTGGGCGTAACGTGCAATAAACCAATCAGAGTCTCATCTCCCTTTCCCTTTAAAAGCCAGTTGCGCTCGTGCCATGGTGGATTCGCTATTTACATGCGAGCAGAAAGACTGAACGCTTCTCCAGAGAGGAATCCTTTTATTTTTAACATATATATAAATGTGTGTGTGCTGCTGCGCATCCCTGTGTGTGTAATAAGCAGTGTACGTGCGTTGTGCAGCACCTATAGGCTCATATTACTAACACACCCTTTAAATAACACAAAAAATACTGCGCTATTGACTTTAGAGCAGGTTTGTGTTGGTCAATGGCGCAGTCGTTTTCAGTTCCTCAAAACAACAACACGCTAACAATGCTCCTGAACACACCTGGTTTAGACCAGACGCCCATGGGTGAACAGATGCACCAGTGCTTTTGATATTTAAACAACGTGGAGCTTCTCCAAAACAACACTGCTACAAACATCTTATGGTCCAGCGAGAAGGAAAGTGTGAAAGAGAAACTGGTGCTATTTCAGCATTTTCCCAACCTATCGATTCAACAGTCCCTGATGAGGGCGATCAGGCACATCGTGTTCATTGCCGCAGAGATGCACACACACACACACACACATTAGATACATGTTCACAGGTATGGTTTACATTATCGTGTGCAACTGCAGAAGGTACAGAAACTCTGTGTGGTACCTGATCGAGAATGAAACCCCTTTCATATTTTTTAAAGATATGGATGGAAACGATCTTCAAAAAAAATCCTACTAAAGATGGATTACGACGTGCTCCGTGAGTCAAAGAGCAGCACAGCACGGCAACACCTGCACATACAGTCAAACCAACATTTACTCAGACTCCTTCAACATTTTCTCACATTATCAGAGTTTATTCGCTATAGTTTAGAAAATGGTAATAAAATATGACAAGAACTCAGAGTTAAACTGTGTCAGAACAAATTCATCTTGATAATGTCAGATCACTTTGATAGAAAGGTGTGTGATGGATTACAATCAACCAATCAGCTGTTAAATTTAACTACACAATTAGATCATACCAGTTTAGCTCAACCAATGACCAAGCAATGCTTCATTTAGCTCAGTCTGTGGTGTCAAAGGTCACATTAGCAATTAAAGAAGAAACACTTCAGCAAAACATGCTCAGGTCAAAGTGTCTGGATCATTTTTGTAAAATCAATTTTACTGGTAGTCACTGTATGAAGAATTTTTGGGTGTAATATGTCATAGTTTACTTTATTTTGCTCTCCTCACTTACATAAATGAACTATAGTGTCTTGCACACACTGGTGAAACATTATATCTGGAGTCTGAATCATTTTTGGTTTGACTGTACATCAGTGACCTTTGACCTGACCTCTCATCTCAGAGTGACCTCTTTCACAACTACTTCAGTCAATTGGCTTTATTTGTTAAACCTTGGAGTACAGTCGTTTGACTGAAAGATCAGCTGATAGATAGATACAACAGATGGAGGGATAAATGGATAGAATTACGGATAGATGGAATGTAGTTGAATTTAGATGAATTATACAAATTTAATGGTTAGCATAATTTGGTTTATGATTACATTAAACCTAATTTTTAAATAGCGTAATTTAGTTATGGACAGACGGACGGACAGACAGAATGATCGAAAAACAGACAGATAGAATGAACGATAGAGCAAATGATAAAACGAACGATAGAGTAAAACATAAGTAAAACTGCACAAAACTGTTGATAGAACAAACAGTAGAACGAATGAGCGATAGACAGAATGAACGAACGAAGGATAGATAGATAGATAGATAGATAGATAGATAGATAGATAGATAGATAGATAGATAGATAGATAGATAGATAGATAGATAGATAGAGTGAATGATAGAGCGAGCAATGGAACGAAGGATAGAGCAAATGAATGATGGAAAGAAAGATAGAGCGAGTGATAGAACGAATGATAGAGCAAATGATAGAACGAAGGTTAGAGTGAACTATAGAACGAACGATAGAGCGATTGATAGATAGAATGAAGGTTAGAGTGAACGATAGAATGAACGATAGAACGATTGATAGATAGAACGAAGGTTAGAGTGAACGATAGAACGAACGATAGAACGATTGATAGATAGAACGAAGGTTAGAGTGAACGATAGAACGAACGATAGAACGATTGATAGATAGAACGAAGGTTAGAGTGAACGATAGAACGAACGATAGAGCAAACGATAGATAGATAGAACGCAGGTTAGAGTGAACGGTAGAGCAAACGATGGATAGATAGAACAAACGATAGAGTGAATGAACGATAGAGCGAGCAAACGATACATAGAATGAATGAGTGATAGATAGAACGATCGATAGATAGAAGGAAAGATAGAATGAACGATAGAACGAACGATAGAACGATTGACAGATAGAACGAAGGTTAGAGTGAACGATAGAACGAATGATAGAATGAATGAGCGATAGATAGAACGATTGATAGATAGAAGGAACGATAGAATGAACGATAGAAGGAACGTTAGACTGATAGAGTGAGCGATAGAAGGAACGATAGAACAATAGAACGATACAGCGAACGATAGAACGAATGATAGAGCGAGTGAAAGAAGGAATGATAGAATGAATGAGCGATAGAACGATCGATAGATAGAAGGAACGATAGAATGAACGTTAGATTGATAGAACGAGCGATGGAAAGAACAATAGAACGAATGAATGAACGATAGATAAAACAAATGATAGATTGAATGAAGGAACGATAGATGCAATGATAGAGAGACAGACAGACAGACAGCAGAGGGCCGTTTATGTCCTGGAGGGTCTCAGATCTTCAGTCTGGTGGAGTGCATTAGGATGAACTCAGAATGGACTCGCCTCTGCTCATCCTGCGCTCTCTGCAACTCGAACCGGCCGCATTAGAGCAGACTGTCAGCTTTCGACTGACGTTAGCTCAAATAACACCGCTGGTTGAGGCATCGATCCCCGGGCTTCTGGTCCATTATCCACCCTCCAGCCACACGTCAGACATGCAGTCCGCTGACATCCTCGCTCAGTTTATGTTGTAGTGTCCTGCCTGAACCGCTTGAACAGCGAGTAATAAAATCACATTGTGCACTAATGTGCGGTGCGTTCTACTATTAAAAATAGTCCAATAAAAGATCAGGGAATGGGGAGCAGTGTGAGCCCACGGGCTGGATCTAATCCAGCTCAGCTGTAAACTCCTCAGCGTGTGTAGACAGACAGAGAAGCATCTTGTGTGAGGCTCAGGGTGACTGTAATAGTGTCATGTGTCATTAGAGGGACAGTCAGCTTTAATTATGGCAGGAAAGATAAACGCTTAACAGGGGTTCAAAGCATCTCTCTCTCTCTCTCTCTCTCTCTTTCTGAAGGAAATATCACTCTAATATCATATACCTGAGCACCACCAAAGCATCTCTCTAGCTGTATTTACACTACATGCACTAGTGTACAAAGCTCATCAAATTTTTGTATTTTCTGTTTACATTCATTTCAAGATGTGTATCTCATTATCTCAGCTTAATTTGCAATTTCAACAACACGTAAGACATTAGTGGGTTTCTTCTCCCAAAAGTGTAACACTGTGACTAATGCACGTTCTTAATGATGCTCTGATTAACTGAGCATCACAATCAGGCCAACACAGCAACAGTGACCAATGGTGTGAGTCCAGGGTGGGGCTATCTGAGGGAGTGTTCAGGTTACCTTAACAGACAGAAAACGTGTTGATAGATAGATAGATAGGCAGATAGATAGATAGATAGATAGACAGATAGATAGATAGATAGATAGATAGATAGATAGATAGATAGATAGACAGATAGACAGATAGATAGATAGATAGATAGATAGATAGATAGACAGATAGATAGATAGATAGATAGATAGATAGATAGATAGATAGATAGATAGACAGATAGATAGATAGATAGATAGATAGATAGATAGATAGATAGACAGATAGACAGATAGATAGATAGATAGATAGATAGATAGACAGACAGACAGACAGACAGACAAACAGACAGACAGATAGATAGATAGATAGATAGATAGATAGATAGATAGACGGAACAACCGACAGACAGACAGACAGATAGACGGAACAAAAGATGGTCAGATAGACGGAACGATAGATGGTCAGATAGACGGAACGACAAATAGACGGAACGATAGATAATCAGATAGACGGAACGATAGATGTCAGATAGACGGAACGATAGATAGACGGAACAAAACAAAAGACAGACAGATAGACGGAATGATAGATAGATGGAACGAACAAAAGACAGACAGGTAGACGGAACAATAGATGGTAGATAGACGGAATGATAGATAGATGGAAAAACCGACAGACAGACAGAACGATAGATGGTCAGATAGACGGAACGATAGATAGACGGAACGATAGATGGTCAGATAGACAGAACGATAGATGGTCAGATAGACGGAACGATAGATGGTCAGATAGACGGAACGATAGATAGACGGAACGATAGATGGTCAGATAGACGGAACGATAGATAGACGGAACGAACAAAAGACAGACAGGTAGACGAAACAATAGATGGTAGATAGACGGAATGATAGATAGATGGAAAAACCGACAGATAGACACAATGATAGACGTCAGATAGACAGAACAATAGATAGATGGAACGACCAACAGACAGACTTACAGATAGACGGAACGATAGATAGACGGAACAAAACAAAAGACAGACAGACAGACAGATAGACGGAATGATAGATAGATGGAACGAACAAAAGACAGACAGGTAGACGAAACAATAGATGGTAGATAGACGGAATGATAGATAGATGGAAAAACTGACAGACAGACAGAACGATAGATGGTCAGATAGACGGAACGATAGATAGACGGAACGATAGATGGTCAGATAGACGGAACGATAGATAGACGGAACGATAGATGGTCAGATAGACGGAACGATAGATAGACGGAACGAACAAAAGACAGACAGGTAGACGAAACAATAAATGGTAGATAGACGGAATGATAGATAGATGGAAAAACCGACAGATAGACAGAATGATAGACATCAGATAGACAGAACAATAAACAGATGGAACGACCAACAGACAGACTTACAGATAGACGGAACGATAGATAGTCAGATATACAAAACAATAGATAGACGAAATAATAGATGGTCAGATAGACAAAACGATAGATAGACGGAACAACCAACAGACAGACAGACAGACAGACAGATAGACGGAACGATAGATGGAACAATAGACAGACAGACAGATGATAGATAGATAGATAGATAGATAGATAGATAGATAGATAGATAGATAGATAGATAGATAGATAGATAGATAGATAGACAGATAAAATCCATATTTTTCTAGTGGCACTGAAGTGACACACTTTCCTATAGAAAACTTGAGCTCAGACATTCTACTCAACATCTTTTGACATTTACAGAGCAATTCAAATAATGACAGGAGGGAGTAAATGATGACAGAAATGTGATTTTGGAGGGTTAATATCCCTTTAAGATCCTCTCTTCTAATGGAATTACTGGACAGACGTTGTCAGGTTGAGACGCTGCAGCTCTCAGCTCATAAAACAGACAGGAGATCCAGTTTCTCAGCATCTGTCATTCACTCACTGGGCTTTTAGCAGAACACCACTTAAAAAATCCTCTCCACACACCTTACTGTGTGAGAGACGTTAAGCTGAACCCTGTCAACCACACACACACACACACAGCTGCCGCGGCTTAATCAGAACATTTACAGTCAAGTGGCTCCAGCTAATTCACCTTAATAGCATGTCAAGAGCATTTTTACATGAAATATTCCCCAATTCTGCAGGCGTTCCACAGCGTGTTACTACGGCCGTTCTGCCTGCAGAGCGAGATTGAACACAGTCTCTATCAAGGCACAGAGGCTCTTTAGGCTGACGAATAGATACTCGCAGCGCTTCGACACAATTTCCCTCTTTTAATTGTGTTATTCAAAGGAAAGAAGAGTAATGACTGAAGCGCTGCACTCCTCTGACTCATTTCTCTGCTGGCTTGTTGTGGGATCTGTTTTCTCTAGTCTCTGCTGTGCTTTCTTTCCTTCTCTTTCTCTCTCTATATAACAAAAGTAAACTGTGTAATTTTTCTGCCACTATATCACCAAACAGAATTACAAAACTACTGATTGTTTTCAAACAGGTTGCCCATGTTATCTTCACATATACTCCTACATAAAACACATGCTGTTGATATGCAGGGCACAACTAGACTACAATCAAATTGGGTTGCTTGGGTGTTAAACACACTGTATTCCATATATGTATATAAAATATCTAAAACAATTGATATAATTTACCACATAATCTGGAGACCCAACATCTGCATTTCTTTGACTGTGCTCATGAATTTGATTTTAATAGCCAGTCGCAGGCAGATTTCTGTGCTGCTCAGATTCAAGGACGGATCTGAGATTTCTCAATGAACAGATCCGGCCCGGGTCAAATGTCAAGATCAGATTTCAACAGGTCAGTTTTAGCGGTTTATTTACAGTAAGTGCAGAAATAGGTAGTGTCATGTTAATGGACAGGAAGTGGGGATGCTACAAAACAGCTGGACTCTGCATCTTTGTGTATGTCATCTGTTTTTTGGAGATACGCACACACTGATTTGTCGCTCTGGCTGAAGCTCTATTATATGTTGTTACTCAGTGAGGCCTGAGCCCATAAATCGCTCTGACTAGTGAAGACATGTCTCTCTCTCTCTCTCTCTCTCTCTCTCTCAGCAGGAGACCCTGTGAATGTTTACAGTGTCCCAGAAAGAAAGAGTGACTCGCCACAGAAAAAGAGATTCACAGCTGATAGTGTATGTGTGTGTGTGCGCTCACTTTAAAGAGTTAGTTCAACCAAAAATATAAATTCTCTCATCATCTACTCGCCCTCTAATTGTTCCATATCCTCTTCTGTGAAAACGGTTGTTTATTTCCATGCAAATAGAATAGATTGGGACAGAAAGCCCATATGATTCATGTGCTATTTCCAAATCATTTGAAGTCAAATGATGCATTGTGTGAGGAAAATCCTTTATTAACTGATCTTCCTTCCATTAGACTGTTAACCTCTGTGATTGGATCAGTGAATCCGTGATTTAAACAGGATCAGTCTGATTCATGAACAATTCATGCAGACCAGTTTTGTTCACAACATTATAATCAGACAAACTAGAACCCTACAATCAGACAAACTACAACATTATAATCAGACAAACTAGAACCCTACAATCAGACAAACTACATTATAATCAGACAAACTAGAACCCTACAATCAGACAAACATAATCAGACAAACTAGAACATTATAATTAGACAAACTAGAACCCTACAATCAGACAGACTACAACATTATAATCAGACAAACTAGAACCCTACAATCACACAAACTACAACATTATAATCAGACAAACATTATAATCAGACAAACTAGAACCCTACAATCACACAAACTAGAACCCTACAATCAGACAGACTACAACATTATAATCAGACAAACTAGAACCCTACAATCAGACAGACTACAACATTATAATAAGACAGACTAGAACCCTACAAACAGACAAACTACAACATTATAATCAGACAGACTAGAACCCTACAATCAGACAAACTACATTATAATCAGACAAACTAGAACCCTACAATCAGACAGACCACAACATTATAATCAGACAAACTAGAACCGTACAATCAGACAAACTACAACATTATAATCAGACAAACTAGAACCCTACAATCAGACAGACTACAACATTATAATCATACAAACTAGAACCCTACAATCAGACAGGCTACAACATTATAATCATACAAACTAGAACTCTACAATCAGACAAACATTATAATCAGACAAACTAGAACCCTACAATCACACAAACTAGAACCCTACAATCAGACAGACTACAACATTATAATCAGACAAACTAGAACCCTACAATCAGACAGACTACAACATTATAATCAGACAGACTAGAACCCTACAAACAGACAAACTACAACATTATAATCAGACAGACTAGAACCCTACAATCAGACAAACTACATTATAATCAGACAAACTAGAACCCTACAATCAGACATACTACAACATTATAATTAGACAAACTAGAACCCTACAATCAGACAAACTACAACATTATAATCATACAAACTAGAACCCTACAATCAGACAGACTACAACATTATAATCAGACAAACTAGAACCCTACAATCACACAAACTAGAACCCTACAATCAGACAAACTACAACATTATAATAAACAGACTAGAACCCTACAATCAGACAAACATTATAATCAGACAAACTAGAACCCTACATTCAGACAAATTACAACATTATAATCAGAAAAACTAGAGCCCTACAATCAGACAAACACCCTACAATCAGACAAACTAGAACCGTACAATCAGACAAACATTATAATCAGACAAACTAGAACCCTACAATCAGACAAACACCCTACAATCAGACAAACTAGAACCCTACAATCAGACAAACATTATAATCAGACAAACTAGAACCCTACAATCAGAAAAACATTATAATCAGACAAACTAGAACCCTACAATCAGAAAAACATTATAATCAGACAGACTAGAACCCTACAATCAAACAGACTACAACATTATAATCAGACAAACTAGAACCCTACAATCAGACAGACTACAACATTATAATCAGACAAACTAGAACCCTACAAACAGACAGACTACAACATTATAATCAGACAAACTAGAACCCTACAATCAGACAGACTACAACATTATAATCAGACAGACTAGAACCCTACAATCAGACAAACTACAACATTATAATCAGACAGACTAGAACCCTACAATCAGACAAACTACAACATTATAATTAGACAAACTAGAACCCTACAATCAGACAGACTACAACATTATAATCAGACAAACTAGAACCCTGCAATCAGACAGACTACAACATTATAATCAGACAAACTAGAACCCTACAATCAGACAAACTACAACATTATAATCAGACAAACTAGAGCCCTACAATCAGACAAACAAAATCAGACAAACTAGAACCCTACAATCAGACAAACACCCTACAATCAGACAAACTAGAACCGTACAATCAGACAAACATTATAATCAGACAAACTAGAACCCTACAATCAGAAAAACATTATAATCAGACAAACTAGAACCCTACAATCAGACAGACTACAACATTATAATCAGACAAACTAGAACCCTACAATCAGACAGACTACAACATTATAATCAGACAGACTAGAACCCTACAAACAGACAGACTACAACATTATAATCAGACAGACTAGAACCCTACAATCAGACAAACTACAACATTATAATCAGACAAACTAGAACCCTACAAACAGACAGACTACAACATTATAATCAGACAGACTAGAACCCTACAATCAGACAAACTACAACATTATAATCAGACAAACTAGAACCCTACAATCAGACAAACTACAACATTATAATCAGACAAACTAGAACCCTACAATCAGACAAACTACAACATTGTAATCAGACAAACTAGAACCCTACAATCACACAAACTACAACATTATAATCAGACAAACTAGAACCCTACAATCAGACAAACTACAACATTATAATCAGACAAACTAGAACCCTACAATCAGACAAACTACATTATAATCAGAAAAACTAGAACCCTACAATCAGACAAACTACATTATAATCAGAAAAACTAGAGCCCTACAATCAGACAAACAAAATCAGACAAACTAGAACCCTACAATCAGACAAACTACAACATTATAATCAGACAAACTAGAACCCTACAATCAGACAAACTACAACATTATAATCAGACAAACTAGAACCCTACAATCAGACAAACTACAACATTATAATCAGACAAACTAGAACCCTACAATCAGACAAACTACAACATTGTAATCAGACAAACTAGAACCCTACAATCACACAAACTACAACATTATAATCAGACAAACTAGAACCCTACAATCAGACAAACTACAACATTATAATCAGACAAACTAGAACCCTACAATCAGACAAACTACATTATAATCAGAAAAACTAGAACCCTACAATCAGACAAACTACATTATAATCAGAAAAACTAGAGCCCTACAATCAGACAAACAAAATCAGACAAACTAGAACCCTACAATCAGACAAACACCCTACAATCAGACAAACTAGAACCGTACAATCAGACAAACATTATAATTAGACAAACTAGAACCCTACAATCAGAAAAACATTATAATCAGACAGACTAGAACCCTAAAATCAGACAGACTACAACATTATAATCAGACAAACTAGAACCCTACAATCAGACAAACTACAACATTATAATCAGAAAAACTAGAGCCCTACAATCAGACAAACAAAATCAAACAAACTAGAACCCTACAATCAGACAAACACCCTACAATCAGACAAACTAGAACCATACAATCAGACAAACATTATAATCAGACAAACTAGAACCGTACAATCAGAAAAACATTATAATCAGACAGACTAGAACCCTACAATCAGACAGACTACAACATTATAATAAAACAGACTAGAAGCTTACAATCAGACAAACATTATAATCAGACAAACTAGAACCCTACAATCAGACAAACTACAACATTATAATCAGACAAAGTAGAACCCTACAATCAGAAAAACATTATAATCAGACAAACTAGAACCCTACAATCAGACAGACTACAACATTATAATCAGACAAACTAGAACCCTACAATCAGACAAACTACAACATTATAATCAGAAAAACTAGAGCCCTACAATCAGACAAACAAAATCAGACAAACTAGAACCCTACAATCAGACAAACACCCTACAATCAGACAAACTACAACATTATAATCATACAAACTAGAACCCTACAATCAGACAAACTACAACATTATAATCGGACAAAGTAGAACCCTACAATCAGAAAAACATTATAATCAGACAAACTAGAACAATACAATCAGAAAACACTATAGTCAGATAAACCAGAACATTATAATCAGACATACTAGAACGTATTATCAGACACAACAGAAGACAATAATGACACATTTCAGAACCACATTTTGATTAACCAGAACCCTATAATCAGACAGAAGAACCTTCTGTCTAAGAAAGGTTTCTCTCTTGCAAACACCCAATCAAACCTGTAGCAAAACGACCTGCAGGCCAAAGAGACGGATATGTTTTATATGAAGCGCTTTTATAACCTTTAAAATATCTGATTCTTTATCAGTGGTCTCAGAGCACCAGAACCCAGAAGAACAGAGAGGACAGAACACGCAATTAAATTAAAGAGAAAAGATAGAAAAGAATTATTGATCCTGAGAGTTCGCAGTGCGAGACACAGCAGGACAAAGTGTCGTTCATTTGTCCTGAAATCGCACCGCAATGTGCAAGATGTGAGCTGAGGGCCAATTTACTCTCATCCCTCTGATCCTATGTGTGTGTGTAAGTATGTGGGTTGTGCTGACAGTTAATATCCTTCTTTTTAGAATATGGTTCTGCGGTACCTGGAATCGATTACAGGGGGACGACAGGCGACGCTCCTCGCAGGAAACTGCTGCATTCCCTGGGGCCTCTTACACTCACTGCCTGAAAAGTGCTGAGTCTCACAGAAACAGACCATCTCCTCCACTATCTCTCCACTGTCTCCAGGACAAGAGCAGGCCATGCAAACCGGACCTCAAAAATAAACCTACAACAATGAAAGCATTCCGTTTACGTTCGGATTTCATGTCTTTTATGATCCTCCAGTTGACAGTGTTGAGTTTGCAGCATTTGTCCTGGTTCCTGAAAACTAATTAGGAAAAACACAATGCGGTAACACTTTATAATAACGTTCAGTTGTAAGTCATTTATAAGTGGTTAGTTAATGATGAACTAATCATTTACAAAACATTCACAAATGATTATCAAGTGATATGCTAACATTTCATGTGTGTTTTGTAAATTCCGTTACAAGTCATTTACAAGTAATTAGTAAATGATTAACTAATCATTTACGAAACATGACTATGCGTTCATAAATGATTAATAAGTGATATGTTAATTATTTTACGTATGTTTTGTAGATTCAGTTATAAGTAATTTACAATTGATTAGTTAATGATGAACTAATAATTTACAAAACATGACTATGCATTTCATAAATGTTTAATAAATTATGTTACATTTTTGTATGTTTTGTAGATTCAGTTATAAATTATTTACAAGTTATCAGATAATGATAAACTAATCATTTACAAATCATGACTATAGGTTCATAAATGATTATTAAGTAATATGCTAACGATTTATCTGTCGTAAGTTATCTTTAAAAAATAGCATATCATAAAATAATCAAACAGATCCTTAGTAAATGGTTGTTACTAGTTAATATATTATTAATCACTGAAATGTCAACGTACCATTATCTCAATAAACAATTGTTAATCATGAACAAATGATGATCAAACCATTAGTAAATGATGAGTATATAATTTATTGATGCATCGTTAAAGTTGTAAGCTGGTCTGTTAAAACCCACAAAAATGCAATTATGCTAAAGCTATTTTTTTAAAGAATGATAAATTACTAGTTGTCAAATGAATAAACATTTTAAAATGACTTAAAGTCAGGGGATTGCAGTGCTTTAAGTTAAATCCTTTCACTCAACAGTGCAGACTTGTGTGGGATCTAGTGATAATGTGAACTGGTTTTACCCTCCACTGAAGCTCACATGTCACATGTCACGTGTCAGAGAAGACAGCTGTCTATACCCTCACCAGTCAGCATTTACATTAAAGTACACACTACAAAGTGTTCAACACCTGTTATAGATGATGTTGTAAACGCATGAATAAATCATTTACAAAGCTTTCTTACCCGTTACAAATGATCTGTCCATGTATAAAAGGCATTTACAACCCTTTCTGCGTCCCCTAATCTAAAGTGTAGACGATTCATCACTTGTAAATGTCTTACACATCATTCGTAGATCTTCTCACCCGTTACACATGATCTGTACGTGTATAAAAGGCATTTACAACCCTTTCTGCATCCCGTGATTGCTACAACAGTGAAAATTAAATTCTGTTATTCCTCACCTGTTGCAATAGAAATGTGTAAATAGGTAAATCATCTGATTACTGTAAGCATTTAACTCCTATTCGTCACATATTGACGCTTGGTCAGTTTCCTTCGGCGTCACTTTTTAACGCACAGGGTATCCCTTTAACGTCTTTTTCCGACGCGCAGTCCTCCATTGATTTCAATGAGAAACCTTTGGCGTCATATACAGACGCGTTGGGCATGGTGATCGTCATGATGAAACTATATATTGGGTTATGATTTTGCCATTATGACATGGAGTGTGATTTTCAATTTAATCAGCCAGCATAATTTTACATTTATTTTCTTTTTTTATTTACGGTATTCAGACACGTTTTGAACACGTAACCCAATACCTTCCCTAAACCTACCCGTTTGTGTATTATAAAACACAGGATATAACAGGCAGATACGACTGCAGCCACAATTTATTCAAAAAGTACAAATATTCCAAGTGTCCCGAGGCCAAACGATTGTTTTGTGTGAAGTAAATCCCCAAAAGCGATCAGCAGCGTCGAGTCCATCCGCCGGCCGAAGGTCATGAACACATTTCAAAATTTGCCGCCGGAAGAAACGTCACGTCAGCTTTGACAGCATTGGCTGTCGTGTGTCTCATGACCAATTGCGTCATTACGTCAGCTTTGATTGTAAAATGCCATTGGCTCTCGTGTGTCTTGTGACCGATTGCGCAATGCTAAAGAGTCGTGTGTATCATTTGAATGTGAAATATGAATGAGTGCGTTCACAAAGGGGCGCGATCATCATTTCAACGATTAAAACATTAAGATCAACTCTGTTCTTTACATGAAGATATCGTATGACTTCAGAAGACTTGAAATGCCGTGTTGGTTTTAACAGACCAGCTTACAACTTTAACGATGCATCAATAAATTATATACTCATCATTTACTAATGGTTTGATCATCATTTGTTCATGATTAACAGTTGTTTATTGAGATAATGGTACGTTGACATTTCAGTGATTAATAATATATTAACTAGTAACTTAACCATTAATCATCTGTTTGATTATTTTATGATATGCTATTTCTAAAGTTAACTTACGACAGATAAATCGTTAGCATATTACTTAATAATCATTTATGAACCTATAGTCATGATTTGCAAATGATTAGTTTATCATTATCTAATAACTTGTAAATAATTTATAACTGAATCTACAAAACATACAAAAATTTAACATAATTTATTAAACATTTATGAAATGCATAGTCATGTTTTGTAAATTATTAGTTCATCATTAACTAATCAATTGTAAATTACTTATAACTGAATCTACAAAACATACGTAAAATAATTAACATATCACTTATTAATCATTTATGAATGCATAGTCATGTTTCGTAAATGATTAGTTAATCATTTACTAATTACTTGTAAATGACTTGTAACGGAATTTACAAAACACACATAAAATGTTAGCATATCACTTGATAATCATTTGTGAATGTTTTGTAAATGATTAGTTCATCATTAACTAACCACTTATAAATGACTTACAACTGAACGTTATTATAAAGTGTTACCCATAATGCTTTCATGAGTCATTCATCATGAGCACTATTGTGTTGGGGGAGCTGCTTTGAAACTGTAGCGTGTCAAGCTACTCATAATTTGAAGCAGTTACACTAGTCAAGCCACCTTTTGAGTAATTAGCTACACTGTTGAAGAAGAGTTGCTGCTACAAAAAGATGTAAAATGCTGCACAATGAAGTGTGTGTGAGAACCGTTTTGGACTTCCCAACAGTACATAAGCAAGAGGAGCTGATGAAAAATAGTAACTAGGCTATTTTGAAAAAAAGATTCATTGTTTCGAAAACAGATGGATTGTAATATTTTATAATGACAATATAAAGGCCAAAAGGCAAACATAATGTAAAACAAAAATATTTATATAACTGTTTTTACTTTTTGTATGTAATTGAATATTTTTGCTAAAAAGACCATGTATATATATATACACATACATTCATATACACTCACCTAAAGGATTATTAGGAACACCATACTAATACTGTGTTTGACCCCCTTTCGCCTTCAGAACTGCCTTAATTCTACGTGGCATTGATTCAACAAGGTGCTGAAAGCATTCTTTAGAAATGTTGGCCCATATTGATAGGATAGCATCTTGCAGTTGATGGAGATTTGTGGGATGCACATCCAGGGCACGAAGCTCCCGTTCCACCACATCCCAAAGATGCTCTATTGGGTTGACTGTGGGGGCCATTTTAGTACAGTGAACTCATTGTCATGTTCAAGAAACCAATTTGAAATGATTCGAGCTTTGTGACATGGTGCATTATCCTGCTGGAAGTAGCCATCAGAGGATGGGTACATGGTGGTCATAAAGGGATGGACATGGTCAGAAACAATGCTCAGGTAGGCCGTGGCATTTAAACGATGCCCAATTGGCACTAAGGGGCCTAAAGTGTGCCAAGAAAACATCCCCCACACCATTACACCACCACCACCAGCCTGCACAGTGGTAACAAGGCATGATGGATCCATGTTCTCATTCTGTTTACGCCAAATTCTGACTCTACCATCTGAATGTCTCAACAGAAATCGAGACTCATCAGACCAGGCAACATTTTTCCAGTCTTCAACTGTCCAATTTTGGTGAGCTCGTGCAAATTGTAGCCTCTTTTTCCTATTTGTAGTGGAGATGAGTGGTACCCGGTGGGGTCTTCTGCTGTTGTAGCCCATCCGCCTCAAGGTTGTGCGTGTTGTGGCTTCACAAATGCTTTGCTGCATACCTCGGTTGTAACGAGTGGTTATTTCAGTCAAAGTTGCTCTTCTATCAGCTTGAATCAGTCGGCCCATTCTCCTCTGACCTCTAGCATCAACAAGGCATTTTCGCCCACAGGACTGCTGCATACTGGATGTTTTTCCCTTTTCACACCATTCTTTGTAAACTCTAGAAATGGTTGTGCGTGAAAATCCCAGTAACTGAGCAGATTGTGAAATACTCAGACCGGCCCGTCTGGCACCAACAACCATGCCACGCTCAAAATTGCTTAAATCACCTTTCTTTCCCATTCTGACATTCAGTTTGGAGTTCAGGAGATTGTCTTGACCAGGACCACACCCCTAAATGCATTGAAGCAACTGCCATGTGATTGGTTGATTAGATAATTGCATTAATGAGAAATTGAACAGGTGTTCCTAATAATCCTTTAGGTGAGTGTATATATATATATATATATATATATATATACACATACAGTGGGGAGAACAAGTATTTGATACACTGCCGATTTTGCAGGTTTGCCCACTTACAAAGCATGTAGAAGTCTGTAATTTTTTATCATAGGTACACTTCAACTGTGAGAGACGGAATCTAAAAAATCCAGAAAATCACATTGTATGATTTTTAAATAATTAATTTGCATTTTATTGCATGACATAAGTATTTGATCACCTACCAACCAGTAAGAATTCCGGCTCTCACAGACCTGTTAGTTTTTCTTTAAGAAGCCCTCCTGTTCTCCACTCATTACCTGTATTAACTGCACCTGTTTGAACTTGTTACCTGTATAAAAGACACCTGTCCACACACTCAATCAAACAGACTCCAACCTCTCCACAATGGCCAAGACCAGAGAGCTGTGTAAGGACATCAGGGATAAAATTGTAGACCTGCACAAGGCTGGGATGGGCTACAGGACAATAGGCAAGCAGCTTGGTGAGAAGGCAACAACTGTTGGCGCAATTATTAGAAAATGGAAGAAGTTCAAGATGACCGCCAATCTCCCTCGGTCTGGGGCACCATGCAAGATCTCACCTCGTGGGGCATCAATGATCATGAGGAAGGTGAGGGATCAGCCCAGAACTACACGGCAGGATCTGGTCAATGACCTGAAGAGAGCTGGGACCACAGTCTCAAAGAAAACCATTAGTAACACACTATGCCGTCATGGATTAAAATCCTGCAGCGCACGCAAGGTCCCCCTGCTCAAGCCAGCGTATGTCCAGGCCCGTCTGAAGTTTGCCAATGACCATCTGGATGATCCAGAGGAGGAATGGGAGAAGGTCATGTGGTCTGATGAGACAAAAATAGAGCTTTTTGGTCTAAACTCCACTCGCCGTGTTTGGAGGAAGAAGAAGGATGAGTACAACCCCAAGAACACCATCCCAACCGTGAAGCATGGAGGTGGAAACATCATTCTTTGGGGATGCTTTTCTGCAAAGGGGACAGGACGACTGCACCGTATTGAGGGGAGGATGGATGGGGCCATGTATCGCGAGATCTTGGCCAACAACCTCCTTCCCTCAGTAAGAGCATTGAAGATGGGTCGTGGCTGGGTCTTCCAGCATGACAACGACCCGAAACACACAGCTAGGGCAACTAAGGAGTGGCTCCGTAAGAAGCATCTCAAGGTCCTGGAGTGGCCTAGCCAGTCTCCAGACCTGAACCCAATAGAAAATCTTTGGAGGGAGCTGAAAGTCCGTATTGCCCAGCGACAGCCCTGAAACCTGAAGGATCTGGAGAAGGTCTGTATGGAGGAGTGGGCCAAAATCCCTGCTGCAGTGTGTGCAAACCTGGTCAAGAACTACAGGAAACGTATGATCTCTGTAATTGCAAACAAAGGTTTCTGTACCAAATATTAAGTTCTGCTTTTCTGATGTATCAAATACTTATGTCATGCAATAAAATGCAAATTAATTACTTAAAAATCATACAATGTGATTTTCTGGATTTTTGTTTTAGATTCCGTCACTCACAGTTGAAGAGTACCTATCATCAAAATTACAGACTTCTACATGCTTTGTAAGTGCAAAATATATACATACATAAATACATATAGTACATGCATATATACACCGATCAGGCATAGCATATGTAACGTATGTGATGAAGCTTTCAAAACAGATGCAGGAAAAACAGAGGTGCATCATCTCGTTCTGCAAATAAGTGTCCTGTCAAGTTGGGGTGCTGAACTCCTCTGACTGGTATACACAGATCAGGCATAACATTATGACCTAATATTGTGTTGGTCCCCCTTTTGCTGCCAAAACAGCCCTGACCCGTCGAGGCATGGACTCCACTAGACCCCTGAAGGTGTGCTGTGGTATCTGGCACCAGGATGTTAGCAGCAGATCCTTTAAGTCCTGTAAGTTGCGAGGTGGGGCCTCCATGGATCGGACTTGTTTGTTCAGCACATCCCACAGATGCTCGATTGGATTGAGATCTGGGGAATTTGGAGGCCAAGTCAACACCTCAAACTCACTGTTGTGCTCCTCGAACCATTCCTGAACCATTTTTGCTTTGTGGCAGGAGCATTATCCTGCTGAAAGAGCCACAGCCACCAGGGAATACCGTTTCCATGAAAGGGTGTACATGGTCTGCAACAATGCTTAGGTAGGTGGTACGTGTCAAAGTAACATCCCAAGGTTTCTAGGTTTCCCAGCAGAACACTGCCCAAAGCATCACACTGCATAGTCAGGACATTCACAGACAGTCACGCTTGAATGGTTTAAAAGCATTTGCATGAATAAGAGCGTGATCATATAATGTAACGATGACAGAAAAAATGGATGCTGCGTTAATTGCATTAAATATTTTTAACACGTTAAACTGAAAAAAATAATTGCATGCATTAATGTGCTAATTTTGACAGCACTAACAAATAGGCTATATAAATATATATAACTTTATAACTGTATATATAACTGTTTTCACCTGTTTCCAACTATTTTTCATCAGTTTTACATCACTTTGCCTTGCATCCGTCGCTTTAAGTCCTTGCACTGACTTCCTTATGCATCTTTTTTATGGCAAAATATTTGTACCTGCATATTTTAATAGGTACATGATTCCCCTTTAAACTTTAAAGTCGGTATGAAACAGAAGTTGAGATCATCTTTACTTCCCTATTGTGAAGTATATCTGAGTGAAACGGCTTCTGGAACAAGAACAAATGTAGGGCGGGGCTTGATTTTGTCCGTAGGGAATTGATTGGATGATTGGATGGTGGTGGTTTGCTATTGGTGGATCTCATGTGAGTGACAGGTTGCCCTGCCCTCATCATCAGAGAAGAGAAGAGATGAAGTTATTCTGATTCAAGATTATGAGACATAAATTTAAAAATGGATAAATCGTTTATAATAAAAAAAATAAAGAGTGGTCCATTTTGATCTCATGGTGTCTTTAACATTTCATTGCATACTTTTAGTTAGACTCTCCCCAACACAGTTTATGGTTTTTCACTGTTATTCACAGAAACCCTTGAGGCACATTAGGCCCACACAGAATCTGCCCCCACAGAAAGATCATCAGATTTCCACAGAATTCAGAAAACAGCCGCCATTCACAAACTCCTATACTGTACATCCCTCACTCCTTATAACTGACTCTCAACTACATTCAGCACATTTTCCATGCATTCCTCAACATCTGGTCAAAACATGGTTGGGTAAGTAACTAACTAAAAGTGTCAAGGCTACTAACTAATTGTTTTGTTTTAAAAATAAGCTACTTTTTTTCCAGCAAGTAAAATGGTGCGTCACTGTTTTTGTCACACTGAATGTCACACGTGTGTTTGTTTCTTATCGACCTTTAACCTCTTGAGCATTTGCTCTCCATTTGGTCCCATCAGCTGCCAAAACATGGAAAATATTTATGCAACTCGAGGGAATAAAATGTAACTTGTATCTCTTCTGCCCTCTCGTCTTTATTGATTGAATTGAAGCGTGTCCTAGATTAATTACATTCAGATTAACTCAATCTGATTGGAGGTTTGTTTTTACATGCAGGCAACATATATCTTCATTAAACAGTCATTTTATAAGTCAATTAAAGAGACTCAAGAGACACTCATGGATGTTTTAGCATGTATAATTCCTGCCCCCGTCGTTCCCAAAGGTTCATATGAATATCCTCGTCTATTAACCAGAGTGAGTTCTTTTCATCATGGCACGTTATCTTGGCAAATGCGCCTGGAACTGATCAATAAGCAGAAATCAGGTTGAGTAAAAATGATTTGCATTGGAATCAGGATTATCTGAGGGTCGAGGCAGCTCTCATTCCGCAGGTGGTTTCATTTCTCCCTCGGTGACAAGGGCGCCATCAATTACAGGAATCACAGAGAATTTATTCCCTCGCCCTGCCTTCACTCACATAGTTGCTATTGATTAGAAGCAAAATGGAGACATTCAATTATGGGTAATTGGGTTTGATTAACATATGCAGTATGCGACTCGTGCATTCCACAGGGACGACGGCGACACGACGGTGGCCGACGTGACAATCAAATACTCACATAAGAGACTTGTGACCTGTGCAGCACATTGATCAAACTCCAGCTGTGTTCGGGACACGTCCTGCTCTGAATTACGTCTGTATGCATTTCACTGAACCTATAGAATATGCTATAGAATAACTATAGATGTGAACAGGATCAGGTTTGAAGTGAATTCCTTGTATGGGAACTTCTCCTGGATGAGCGCGTGCGCACGTCAACCCGAGCAAGAGCGCGTCCATCAAAGAGCTTCGTTCGGGTTACAGAAGCCGTCAGTGGTGCTGTCATTTTGTTTTTAGACCACGAAATCAACAAAGTCACTGAAGAAGTGTGTTTCTGGTTGTAAGGGAAAGATCACCTTGTTCAGCTTCCCAAATAACCCAGCGTTAAGGGAACAGTGGATGCAGTTTGTTTTTACGGAGTTCTGCAAGTGTGTGTGTTTGTTCCCGGTCATAAGTGGAAACTGCAGGCTGTGAGTGAAACTGCATCAGATGTGTGTTTTGTTGGCAATTGGTGCGTAAGTGCATATAATGTGAACAACACCAACGTATAGTGAATCGAAAGTTATCCAGGGATAATGCCATGATATGTGTGTGTGTGTGTGTGCTCGTGACTCTTTAGCTCCACCCACTGCACGCCTCCACGAACTCAGTGGAAAGAATCGGTACAGTGTATCTGTCTTTTATAAATATGATAAAACTAAAGACTCTTGGGAGATATGAAGGATGCAACACTACTCTATAGGTACTCAAGATTAACATGAGACTGGCAGAAACTGTGTGTGTTATGGACCCTTTAAAGAATTTTTTTTACTTCATTGAAATGGTTTTGGCACTTGGAAAAAAAATGATTCAAAAAGGTTAAATGGTCCTGAAAAAATAGTCACACTTGTATTGTTCACGGTCAAAAATGATCGCATTGGCAATGAATGGGAGACGAATTTCATCTGTTGAAAAGTTTGGTACTGCACACAAACAAATTCTGACTGAAAGCTCATTTTTTGAGATATCAACCTCAAATTTGGAACACAAATTTATGGCGTCGATTTTCTCACAGTTTTAGAGTAAAACGTGTTTTTGAAAATATATATTTCACATAAAAATGGAAAATTTAATTTTTGTGCATTTTTCATTTCTTTTTTTTTTTCACCTCAAAATGTTCATTGGAAATTTCATTTTCAGGTCCATGCTCAAAAAGTGAATAAATGGATTATAACTACTGAATAAATATAATTTAGCACCATAAAATCCCCTAAAAATGCTAAATATTAAATAAAAAATATTATCGAACTAAAATGTAGTACAATAATTTCACTAAAAATAATAATTAAAAAAAATCAGAATTTTTTGACCGAAACACGAACAGTAGGGTTAAACCTTCACAATCCAAGTTTCCTATAAAACCAGAGGTTTTCCAACTTTTTGATGTCAAGAACCCCCAAATATGACGATATACCCTTGCCAGAGATGACTTTCTAAAATATAAAGGCATATATATAAAAAAAAAAAAAATTTGTTTGTTTGGCAAAATTACGTCAATATTGTCAATATAAGTATTTTAATAATATTTCAGTATCTTAAATATTATACAGTGCTACTCTTCAAAAGTTTGTGGTCAGTAAGATTTTTAAAAAGAAATGAACTTTTATTCATCAAGGATGCATTCAAATTTATCAGTGACGACATTTATAATGTTACAAAAGATTCTATTTCAAATAAATGCTGTTCTTTTGAACTTTCTATTCATCAAAGAATCCTGAAAAATAAAATGTACCATGGTTTCTACAAAAATATGAAGCAGCACAACTGTTTTCAACATTGATAATAATCATAAATGTTTCTTGAGCATCAAATCATCATATCAGAATGATTTGTGAAGGATCATGTGACACTGAAGACTGGAGTAATGATGATAAATTCAGCTTTGATCACAGGAATAAAATACACTTTACTATATATTCACATAGAAAACAGCTGTTTTACACTGGAGTAATATTTCAGATTTTTACTGTAATAATAAATGCAGCCTTGGTGAGCAGAAGAGACTTTTTTCCCAAAAAATTAACAAAATTATTTGACCGGTAGATAATGCAATATTTTATACTTGGTGTCTTTTTTCTGACATTCAAATGCTTTTTTTCCTTGGACTCAAGTGACGGGATTGGTCTCAGAGCCATTTGGTTGTGTTCATGACTCAGAACTCAAATCCACTGTCTCATCGTGTTTCTCTCTCTCTAACCCAGCCGCGGCTGCTCCAGTCAGCAGATGAGCGGCGCAGATGCCGAGAGCAGGTGTATGTATATTTCAGCAGCTCAGAGGATGGACATGAAGCAACTTACACGAGGACGCGGCACTCAGGAGACATACACACACCGAGTCAATCCTTTCATACAGATGCTGGCTGTTGACTCTCATTTGTCAGACTGTTTTCGCCTGGAGCTCATGAAAGGTCAACATGCATGTTCACATGTGTTTCTATACGTCTGCTGGGAGAAAAACTAAAAACCGCCGCAATCATCACACAGTTGGGACGAGAGGATTGAAACTCCATCAGTAAATGTCCCAATTCATAAGACAGCCACTTCATCTAAGGGTATAGGGTAGGTTGGGGTTAATTTTTCCTCCTGACCATAGATGACACAAAATCTCATCTCAGCACTTTTAATGAATGACTACGCTATTTTCAATTTTTTCATTTCATCTGAATATCAACATTTGTGAGATTTAGTCAATTAAAATATGGGCAATTAAATAAGTAAATATTTATATGTCTCTATCATAGACTGTATAAAACAATGGACATAGTGTCTTTGACATCTCCCGTAGCATTTTTGAAGCCCAAAGTGGGCAGAGCCGGCTGTCGCCATCTTGGCAGCGCGTCACTCCCGGATAACTAAAAGTGGGAAAAGAGGTGGGATGGTGGTGACTGGTTGCTGAAACCACGTCTGCCTAGCTCGACCGTAGTGGCAATCCACCTGTCACTCAAGTGGCAACGCCCTTAATTATGCAGAACTTTAAGTCTTAATATAATTTAAACGGATGAGTTATAAAAAAATTCACCCCCCTCACAGTTGTTATGAAGGGCAAAATTAGCTGTATAGACCAAGCTGTAAACATTTTTTCAGCTGTAAAGTTGGGCATTTTAACATGGGGAGTCTATGGGATTGATTCTTTACCCAGTAGGGCCCATCTTACCCCTCTTTTAATATTTGACATTTTAGCAAATGTTTCTATTTATTTCCTAAAATCACACACTGGCTAATGCATCGTCATCCAGCACATGCAAAACTTATATCTAAATATGTTACAATTTAAAAGTAAATCTGCATTGTTCTCAAGGCAGGTATCTTCCCCCATTCTACCCTGTTTACACGACAGCAATGTACTAAAAACGGAAAAGCGTTTTTGAAAAGTTTCATTTACAAACGACAACATTGTCATAACGATCCCCGTTCACACAGATCCGCGAAACCGACTAAAAACGCTGTGTTCTGCTGCCGGGCCAGTAGATGGCGATGTTTCTTTGCAAAGACACACACACGTCTATAGACTGAACACGTGATACTCATGCGCATGACGTCAGTGTTTTCACAAATGTGCATTTTTGTAGTGGAGACGATAACGGTAAAGGCGCATATTACTAACACAAGGTTTCAAAACCTTGCACTTTAAAACTCAAAACTTTGCGTTTTCAGGCCCCCAAATGAACGGCCAAAACGAATAAAAAGTTTTCAGATTTTAGTTGAAAATGTTGTCATGTAATCGACCCCCAAGACATTTAAAACAAAATCAAAATACATTCGGCTGGATAAATGACACTGAGTTCTGTAGAGCTGCTTTATAGCTGAATCAAATTAATTTCATAATTAATTCATTTCAAATGTGACGACATTCATTTCTTCAGATATTTGGCGTATAACATTTGTTGAAGATGATATAAAGATGTATATAAAGATGATGCATTATGCCTTATAATACACTGCATGTTATCATGAATAATTGTAACCACAGTTATAATACACTAAAAGCAGGTGTAACAATGAATCTGCAACTATTGTAATGCATTTTAACTGTGGTTGCAATTATATATGAAAATATATAATGCATTACAATGTACATTATAAATACCTTTATAATGTATTACACATAAAGAATTAAAGTGTAAAGTGTTTTTTTTAACATTAAACCAGACTTTTTGTAGGAAATGTAAGTGTCGCTTACCAATCCGGCCATATAGAGAAGCTTTTCAACATCAATCAACCGCACATTAATAACGTCAAGCCCTGACGTACATTTTATCCTGCACTGAATATCCTTTTACACAGTACGGATGTAAAATTGGTAACACAACACTATAAGTAACTTTGCAACTACATGTCAACTAACTCTCATTAGAGAGTCTGCTTAATATCTAATATCTAGAGTCGTCACTCCATCTGCCAATAATATGTCTTAGAAAGATGATATTTAAATGCTCAGTTTTATGATCAAAGCTCTATTTTGAAACATATAATGCAATGCAATACAATGATGATTGAGAGATGAACTAACAAACCTTCCTCAAAAGCCTGATGATCATATTTGATTGATATTAAAGGGGACCTATTATGCAAAATTCACTTTTATAAGGTGTTTGAACACAGATGTGTGTCCACAGTGTGTGTAAACAACCAGCCTATAATGGCAAATATCCACCCAATACTTTTTTTGTAATCCCCATCAATCATTATCGCTGTTTCATATTTCCCCCTACTAGGGAAACCCCGCCCATGACTGTTGATGATTGGCCCTTTTAGCATAGACACACCCCTGAGTGAAAACACAGAGACGGCATTTCTGTTTACTCGCTGTATCAGCGCTAGAGTATTACGATGTCTGAGCCAAAAACATTACAAATGTTCTGTTGCTGATGTACCAGCAAACATACGAGTCTCATAGACTCCCGGCATCAGAGCCACTGAGGACACCATGGGTGAATTTCATTTTTGAAGGAAATGTGCCGAAGAATGTCGGTAAAATGTTATATATTTGCGCAAATCATTTTAAGCATGACTGCTTCACCAACGAGGGTCAATACCAATGCTTCGTGCTCTAACTTCATATCCAGAACCAGTAAGGATGGAACTTCATATTTTGTGAATGTTTGCAGATTTCCTTTCTGAATGAGCTTTCTAGAATGCTGTCCGGCTAATATGGCTAAAGTTACCATAGTCTCTGACTGTATTCACAGAAACTAGAGCTATGTCATTAGTTTTATCCCAAAAACGCTCACCGTCTGCGTAATTCATAAACGCATATTTATTATGCATTGTATAGTCAGGTGACAGACTTTTTTATGCTTTCTGTAAAGATAAGAGAATTGTACTAATGGTGTAATAGATTAACATGACGGTACATGCTAGTCGATGAGTTGAATCAACGTAACGCCACAACAACTAACGTTACATAAATGTATCCACTAACCATTCAGAAACGTCCAGGTGCAGTTGAAAAGTGTCAAACTCTTCCTGAGTCTCTCCATCTGTGTCCGTCTCCGGTTCAAACATGTAAGGCTGCGCTCCACAACTGGTTATTTCTGACATTTTGGCTGAGTGAGATTCGCCTGTTTTGTTGTTGATGGAGTATCTGAAGCAAAGGATCCGCCCTCTTCTGGAAGGGGGGGGCGGGGAGCAGCAGCTCATTTGCATTTAAAGGGGGACACACAAAAAAGGCGCGTTTTTGCTCACACCCAAATAGGGCCAAATTTGACAAGCCTTTTTTGAGCTGAAAATTCACAGACACATTCTGGGGACACCAGAGATTTATATAACATCTTGTGAAAAGGGGCATAATATGTCGCTTCAGTCCAGTAAGTGTGTATATTGAAATATTACTAACAATATTTACTTGATAAGATCAGGTCAGATTTGAGAGCAGAAAGACACGTGAAACACGAGCCGAAGGATGATGTTTGTAATTATACTAAAAGACTTTTACTTGAAATAAAAATAAAATGAAGGGATGTATAGATTGTGTGCAAAGTTTTGATCAGGTTGACCACTTAGAAGCCACTCAAATATGATTCTTATGAGCTCTACAGGGTTAATTCTCATCTGAGTGATTAGGCATTGTAATAGTGCTGAGCAGGGCTGTTCCTCTGTGAAATATTAAAGAGGGATTCTGAGCTACGCCTGATGAATCCTGCAGTTGTGCTCTGTAATGAGCGCTGGAGAGCTCGAGCGCCACAGGAAGAGTCTTTCAGCGTAGGCCGTGATCTCTCAGGAAACACTTAAGATTTGATGAGTTTGTGAGGCCGCAGCCGGAGAGCTCGGTCTGCACGACTGTAAAACACAGGAAAAACTTCTTTAAGCTCTGCCTGTGTTATTCACACTGAAATAACACACACTTCACATCCACCTGTGTACTGTTTGCTAGATTCAATCATGCAGTAGTTTTAGGAAATGAGCTTGAGTGACAGAACGCTTGGCATTGAACAACATTAACGGCCCTATTTTAACGATCTGAAGCTCATGGCGCAGGTGCACTTACGGCGTGTCCAAATCCACTTTTGCTAGTTTAACGACGTAAAAAACGGTCGGCGTGCCCGTCGCATGATCCAAAAGGGTTGTCCCTAGTCTCTTAATGAGTCATGGGTGTGTTTTGGGCGTAACGTGCAATAAACCAATCAGAGTCTCATCTCCCATTCCCTTTAAAAGCCAGTTGCGCTCGCACCATGGTGGATTTGCTATTTACATGGAGGAATTTGTGAGCGGAATTTAATATTTTAAAAAATGTGTGTGTGCTGCTGCGCGTCCCTGTGTGTGTAATAAGCAGGGTGTACACGCGTTGTGTACCGCCTATAGGCTCATATTACTAACACACCCTTTAAATAACACAAAAAATACTGCGCTATTGACTTTAGAGCAGGTTTGTGTTGGTCAATGGCGCAGTCGTTTTCAGTTCCTCAAAATAGCAACACACCAACAATGCTCCTGAACACACCTGGTTTTCAGACCAGCCCATGGGTGAACAGATGCGCCAGTGCATTTGATATTTAAACAACGTGGAGCTGGACGTGAAAATGATAACTGCGTCAGGCTGAAACTAGCAAAAAACACTTGCATTGCGCCTGGCACCGCATTGCGCCGGGTGTATGATAGGGCCCTAATACTATTATTTTCTTGATTTTTATCACTGTGAAGCTTCTTTAGAACAACCTGTATTGTATCAAAGACTTTATATATAGGAAGACACTCCGATTACTTATGAATGGGAGAAAGTGCAATGCCCAATATGGCGAATAAGCCCCGCCTTCTAAATGAAAGAGCCAATCGTTGATTAGTAAAGTCATCGCGTCACTGCAGCTGCCGTTAGAAGCTCCGGGTTGCTATAGAAACAGGCAGTGTCCTGAGATGCGCACTTAGGATTGCACGCATCAGCTTTGTCCAGGCTGAAAAATGCAGGGTTTTTTTGTCATGATTTGAACGTTTAGAAACAAAATTTATGAGATAGTTGTTGTCTGATTTCATTGGTGGTTTCAAATATGAAGCTTAATCGTAAGCTTGGCGAACAGTTTTGGAGAATTAGATGTTTCCCCATTCAAAGAGATATGAGCTGCACTTGCATGCCCGAGAGGCGTTTCAAAGATGGCCGCCGAGTGAAATGACTCGTCTTAAAGGGACTTTGGTTGTATAACGCACTATAGAAATAAATGCGACTTTTAGATATTTGCTTTATCACACATCGTCACTTGTTGCTCATTCACCCTTTAATTGAAGCCTTTAAGTATTTTAATGCATTAATTATGCACCTTATAAACACTATATTGCTTTTTTTTAATCGTATGTGACAGGGTTATCAATAACTAAAACTATTAAAACATTTTGTTAATTGAAATAAAGCTGAAACAATATAAAGTATAAATATTAGATGAAAAACACAAACTTACTTTAGTTTCTAATTTTCGTTGGAAATAAAAGAAATCAACTAAAACTGAACTAAAAATAAAACCGTAATAAATTAAACCTAAATAGTACTATTCAAAAAAACAAAAACTAATAATAAAAATGACAAAAGCATATAACAAAAAAATGTAATGAAAACTGAAAGCATAAAAATAAAAGCTAATTCAAAATAATTTAATAAAAGTAATAGTATATAAATAATACTACAATAACACTGGTATGTGAAACAGCATGCAATATGTAACAGTTAGCAATGTTGACGTTTTTATATTTTATATACGTTTTTACAGATGTTCATTAGCATGCATTGATAAATAAACTTTTCAAACAATAATACTGAAGTATCTCAGAAACACAACTTTGTGGGGGAGGGAGAGGGAGGATTTATACAGCTGCTTGCTGAACACATTTATCAAACACACACACACACACACACACACACACACCTCGGCCTGACTCAAGATTCTGTCATGCACGAGGACGGGTCATCTGAGAAAGATCACAAAGAGCTCTGATCCTAAACCATACTTAAAGCCTATACATATCAGTATAAAGTTTAAAATAGTTCAAAAATGATTAAAAAGGGACTATTTTACCTCATATTCGTGGGTGGTGTGTATTTATGTGCTGCATTGTTATTATAGTTGCTTGGAGTGACATGCCAACCTTAAACTCTCTTTGAATAAACTGTGCGTCATCCTCATGAGAACGTCAGTTCACAGAGGTGTCATCTACGTAGTTACCTATGTAGGCAGCACACAGCAGACAGCGCACTAGGTTTTGGATTGGCGCCTCTGTTTCTCTCCATGAGGCCAAACTCACGCTGAGCAAAACCTACACTCTCTCCAGGAAGTGCTTCAGGTGATCTATCTTACAAAGAACCGCGGGCGAAGTGTCATCTTTGAGCATTCATGTATAGCATATGAAACCGTGAACATTTCTGTCAGAAAGCTCTTTAAGAAAAGGAAAAAAACAGACAAAAATGAGACAATGTTGACATACAAGAAGAGTATGTGAGTAAATCTCACAAAAACTGTCAAAAACATGTTGAGGTCATAGCTGAAAAAAAGATTTTTTTTTAGACAATTAAGTCTTGGATGTAAAAAAAAAAAAAAAAAAATATTCACAAAGTTATTATTAGCATGAATTAATGAATGCATGAAAGAATATGCAGAACGAATGCATAAAAGAATGCATGAACGAACGAACGAATGAATGAATGAATGAACAAAGGAAGGCATGAATGAATGAATGCATGCATGAATGAACAAATGAATGAATCAATGAATGAATGAACGAAACAAACGAGCGAACAAACAAAGAGTGAATGAATGAATTAACAAATGAGTGAATGAATGAGTGAATGAATGAACGAAAAAAACAGAGAGTGAATTAATGAATGAACAAATGCATGAATGAATGAATAAACGAATGCATAAAAGAATGAATGAATGAATGAATGAATGAACAAACGAACAAATGAATGCATGAATGGATGAATGAATGAACCAAAAAACGAATGAATGAATGAATGAACGAACGAATGAAATGATTCAGTTTTCTCCCCAAATTTATTTATGCATTCATGCATACTAATTTAAATAAACTATTGTGCATATGATCGTGAAATGTGACCTGTACATGCTTATGTTCATGCAGCGTGACCCATGGAGATACAAACTTAATGTGAACATAATTCAGACAGTTTGTTCTGAGAGAATCTGATGAGAAACGTTTGAGTTCAAACTGATGTGCCAGGTCTGAATCATTGTTGAGATCTCTTCTGAACCTCATGTGAGATTACTGGAGTCTTTGTCTTCAGCAGAAACATCTGGAGACTTCAGCAAAAGTCTGGTTTAATCTCAGCGCAGCACAAACACACGAGCGCAGTTAACCGTGAAGGGAACTGGCGCTCAGCTGACTCTGACGAAGGCACTGCTGCACAATGCATCACGGGAGCGCGTGGTCGCAGCGCAGATGACCCAGAATATTTTCTGCTGACATTCCTCGGAGGCGAGGAAATTTGTGTGCAAGCTAAAACTGGGTTACATAACATCATCCTAATATAGTCATGCAGGTAAGGTTTCAGAATGACTTATAAACAGCAGACCTGCTCATTTCTCAAAAACCACAATCACTGCAATATGAAAACCCTCTGCTTACACTATTAGTGTTTATGTAAACTGTAGATTTATTTCAGATATGTCTGTATGATGTAAAGATGTTCGGTTCCATCAAGGAAATCTAACAATCACAGTAAAGGTAAAGAAAGTTAGTTGAGTGTCAAAATACTTGTATCCTAGTGCAATATGAAAGTCTGTTTGCACTTCAGGGTTAAAAAAGGTCATTGTGATAATTGTGAAAAAGTTTATAATAAACTTAAAGGGATCATGAACAGCATTGTTTTATTGTTTTATGATGTTTCCTGGGGTGCACTCATAATGTTAGTGGTCAATTTAGAAATAAAAGGCATTTTTCCTACCTGATTTAAACACTCTGTTTGAAGGGGCGTGGCTGCTGTGAGACTTCAGTGTAAATGCCCACTGCTGCGATTGGCTGCTGTGAGACTTCAGTGTAAACGCCCACTGCTGTGATTGGCTGCTGTGAGACTTCAGTGTAAACGCCCACTGCTAAGACTTCAGTGTAAACGCCCACTGCTGTGATTGGCTGCTGTAAGACTCAGTGTAAATGCCCACTGCTGTGATTGGCTGCTGTAAGACTTCAGTGTAAATGCCCACTGCTGCGATTGGCTGCTGTGAGACTTCAGTGTAAACGCCCACTGCTGCGATTGGCTGCTGTGAGACTTCAGTGTAAACGCCCACTGCTGTGATTGGCTGCTGTGAGACTTCAGTGTAAATGCCCACTGCTGCGATTGGCTGCTGTGAGACTTCAGTGTAAACACCCACTGCTGTGATTGGCTGCTGTAAGACTCAGTGTAAATGCCCACTGCTGCGATTGGCTGCTGTGAGACTTCAGTGTAAATGCCCACTGCTGCGATTGGCTGCTGTGAGACTTCAGTGTAAACGCCCACTGCTGCGATTGGCTGCTTTAAGGCATCAGTGTAAACGCCCACTGCTGCGATTGGCTGCTGTGAGACTTCAGTGTAAACGCCCACTGCTGCGATTGGCTGCTGTGAGACTTCAGTGTAAACGCCCACTGCTGCGATTGGCTGCTGTGAGACTTCAGTGTAAACGCCCACTGCTGTGATTGGCTGCTGTGAGACTTCAGTGTAAATGCCCACTGCTGCGATTGGCTGCTGTGAGACTTCAGTGTAAACACCCACTGCTGTGATTGGCTGCTGTAAGACTCAGTGTAAATGCCCACTGCTGCGATTGGCTGCTGTGAGACTTCAGTGTAAACGCCCACTGCTGCGATTGGCTGCTTTAAGGCATCAGTGTAAACGCCCACTGCTGCGATTGGCTGCTGTGAGACTTCAGTGTAAACGCCCACTGCTGCGATTGGCTGCTGTGAGACTTCAGTGTAAACGCCCACTGCTGTGAGACTTCAGTGTAAACGACCACTGCTGCGATTGGCTGCTGTGAGACTTCAGTGTAAACGCCCACTGCTGTGATTGGCTGCTGTGAGACTTCAGTGTAAACGCCCACTGCTGTGATTGGCTGCTGTGAGACTTCAGTGTAAACGCCCACTGCTGTGAGACTTCAGTGTAAACGCCCACTGCTGCGATTGGCTGCTGTGAGACTTCAGTGTAAACGCCCACTGCTGCGATTGGCTGCTGTGAGACTTCAGTGTAAACGCCCACTGCTGTGATTGGCTGCTGTGAGACTTCAGTATAAACGCCCACTGCTGCAATTGCTATTACTTTTTTACTATTACAGTTCTCAAAGTTAATTAATCGTGAAAAGTGTTGATTACAGCATTATATTTAGATCTATAGCTTTATATTTAGATCTATAGCATTATATTTAGATCTATAGCATTATATTCAGATCATGGCATGAAAGGTTGCAGTGATGATCATTGTAGCCGATCAGAGACATGTTGAGCGCATGAATGCTGTGATCTCGCCATTGCAACTCGGCTTCTGCACACTAACAAATGCTTTCATCATAACTAACAGTGCAAACATCCTATTAAGAGAAACAATGTGAAGTTGAGCGTTTAGTCACTGGTTTGATTTACTGACAATAAACGATTTGGAGACAAAAACATCTGACTGTAGGCCTACATGAATCATTACATATCAGAAATCACTGGTCACTGGTGATTTTGGCACATTATCCGTACATGTCAAACGATCTGTAACAAAGCAATAGCAACTTTTTTACTCACATAGGTGTGTTGTGCCGTTCCTGTCGGATCCAATACAGAAAGCACAGCATTGTTTTTTAATTTCAGGCTCTGCAAATCCAATGCAGCGACTGTGTTTTTCCACAACCTGGCACTGCACAACATTTTGCACTCTTCAAAGACATGTTTATTGCCTAGTTGCTTGATCCAGTGTTAGCGGCACATCTGTTATTTACCTACTACTACTTATCATGCTCGAATCAGTGGGCGGGGCTACTGAACTTTTAGGGTTTGTGATGTCACCAACCCTGTGAAGAAGCTCGTTGTAGTCCCTACCAGCCGTTTGTTGTAGTCCTTAAAAAGCGTTTGCTGTCAAAGAAAATATCTCCCTTTGCATTGAACTTTGAGCGTTGTAACTTTGCAGATGTTGTTTATGCTTGAACAGCATAAACAAAGTTACCATAGTCTCTGACTGTATTCACAGAAACTAGAGCTATGTCATTAGTTTTATCCCAAAAACGCTCAACCGTCTGCGTAATTCATAAACGCACATTTATTATGCATTGTATAGTCAGGTGACGCACTTTTTTACGCTTTCTGTAAAGATAAGAGAATTGTACTAATGGTGTAATAGATTAACATGACGGTACATGCTAGTCGATGAGTTGAATCAGCTTAACTCCACAACAACTAACGTTACATAAATGTATCCACTAACCATTCAGAAACGTCCAGGTGCAGTTGAAAAGTGTCAAACTCTTCCTGAGTCTCTCCATCTGTGTCCGTCTCCGGTTCAAACATGTAAGGCTGCGCTCCACAACTGGTTATTTCTGACATTTTGGCTGAGTGAGATTCGCCTGTTTTGTTGTTGACGGAGTATCTGAAGCTCATGTAAAGGATCCGCCCTCTTCTGGAAGGGGGGGCGGGGAGCAGCAGCTCATTTGCATTTAAAGGGACACACACAAAAACGGCACGTTTTTGCTCAGACCCAAATAGGGCCAAATTTGACAAGCTATAATAAATGATCTGTGGGGTATTTTGAGCTGAAATTCCACAGACACATTCTGGGGACACCAGAGATTTATATTACATCTTGTGAAAAGGGGCATAATATGTCCCCTTTAAGAAACATGAACACGGAAAAAAGCATAATAGAAACAATCTGATTAATAAACCAACATGTGCAGGTAAAAACAACTAATGTGCAGAGCTGAGAAACCTGCGGTTGGAAAGCGTTTGGCCATAGACATGCTCAGCGAGCATGCAGGACGTGTGTCCCGCAAGTGCATTCAAACAGGCCAGCTGAACTGTTGAAAGAGCAATAAATGTTTCAAGAGGAAGAGCTTTTAAAAACACGTCCAGCAGCTCTGGAACTTAACTTAATAATTATTTAAAAGCTTGTGTACATGAGTGTGTTGCCACAATTTAGAGTCTCCCTGTCTCTGTGTGTGTGTGTGTGTGTGTGTGTGTGTGTGTGTGTGTGTGTGTGTGTGTGTGTGTGTGTGTGTGTGTGTGTGTGTGTGGTTCAGAGAGAGAGAGATTGCAGTGTAATTGAATAGGACAGATACATGCACAGAAGAACAATTCCCCTCCTCCAATCCCATCAGCCCCGAGCACCATTACACACATGCCGTGTGTACCGTGTTCGGTAGGGAAAGACGGCTGCTATAATTTCCATTCAGAGAGTTGGGAAAAGGCACTCTTGAGTGGAAGGCATCGGTGCAGCTCTGAAAATGCACATCGGTGCTTAAAGCTCTTGCAGTGTTTGCTGGTTTTCTACCACTGTTGCATAGAACTGCATTTTGACTATAGATTTTAAAGTAGTAGAAAGATTAATATGTTGCAATTAACATATTTAACATTAATTGATATAAAGGTCAGAGACCAGAAACATCTTTACATCAGAGTTAACAGACTACATCCCTAATAAGTAAAAAAATGAACCATAAATCAGTGTGTGTGATATACCAAAGACAAAGGTGCATGTTAAAAACAGGGGTGTCTGTAAACTGATGACGTGTCTTGATTAGAATTAGGCCGATCTAGCTTAGACATGCATGTGCGATATAGACGCAGCGTGAGGCTGATCCTCATGTGCCGAACGCAAATGTGGGAACATTCCAGCAATCGGAAGCCGAGGGATGGGAAAAGCCGCTCTTGAGCGCTGCTTTGAAGCTGTGAAGCTGCAGATTGGTGCTTAATCAAAGGTCTCATGGTGTTTGTTTATTTTCTAGTGCTGGTGAACACATTACAAAGACCATTAATTGCTCGGGCAGCCGCCCAACACTAACCGGCAGGGACACGCGAACACTCCCTGCAAACATTCAGCCGATCAACCATCCTCTCGCCGAGAACAAGAGAGCGAGACGGTTACAGCGCTGCCACCGGCCTGGCCCAGAGGATCAACAGTGTCCGGATCCTCGTGTCACACAAACTCACTCGCACATGCAGCTGTGTTCTTGGATTTACAACACATGAACCATTTGATCCGCTGATCAGTTTCACAGTGACATTTTATCCCTTTAAAGTCAACAATAAATGGCATTCAAGACCCAGTTTACTTTAGCATTGTGATGCATTTATGAGTAAATAAATCTAGGCTTGTTTTTTTTCACGACAGCATGTTCTTCCTGAATTACTTGATTTTACTGCAGTAACTTTAGTTGTATTAGCCAGCATTAAATGTTATTCGATTTGGATCTGGATATACACTATATTGCCAAAAGTTTTGGGACGCCTGCCTTTACATGCACATGAACTTTAATGACATCCCATTCTTAATCCGTAGGGTTTAATATGGAGTTGGCCCACCCTTTGCAGCTATAACAGCTTTAACTCTTCTGGGAAGGCTTTCCACAAGGTTTAGGAGTGTGTTTATGGGAATTTTTGACCATTCTTCTAGAAGCGCATTTGTGAGGTCAGGCACTGATGTTGGACGAGAAGGCCTGGCTCGCAGTCTCCGCTCTAATTCATCCCAAAGGTGTTCTGTCGGGTTGAGGTCAAGTTCCTCCACACCAAACTCGCTCATCCATGTCTTTATGGACTTTGCTTTGTGCACTGGTGCGCAGTCATGTTGGAACAGGAAGGGGCCGTCCCCAAACTGTTCCCACAAAGTTGGGAGCATGAAATTGTCCAAAATGTCTTGGTATGCTGAAGCATTAAGAGTTCCTTTCACTGGAACTAAGGGGCCAAGCCCAACCCCTGAAAAACAACCCCACACCATAATCCCCCCTCCACCAAACTTTACACTTGGCACAGTGCAGTCGGGCAAGTACCGTTCTCCTGGCAACCGCCAAACCCAGACTCATCCATGGGATTGCCAGACAGAGAAGCGTGATTGGTCACTCCAGAGAACACGTCTCTCTATTGACTCTGCAGAAAGTTGGCGACTTCTGCGCACTGTGCACCTCAGCATGTGCTGACCCCGCTCTGTGATTTTACGTGGCCTACCACTTCATGGCTGAGTTGCTGTTGTTCCCAATTGCTTCCACTTTGTTATAATACCACTAACAGTTGAGCGTGGAATATTTAGTAGTGAGGAAATTTCAGGAATGGACTTATTGCACAGGTGGCAACCTATCACGGTACCACGCTTGAGTTCACTGAGCTCCTGAGAGCGACCCATTCTTTACAAATGTTTGTAGAAGCGTCTGCATGCCTAGTGCTTGATTTATAAACCTGTGGCCATGGAAGTGATTGAACACCTGAATTCAACGATTTGGAGGGGTGTCCCAATACTTTTGGCAATATAGTGTATATATGGATGCAAGTTGCTTTGGATAAAAGCATCTGCCAAACACATGAAGGTAAAATGCATAAAAGTAAAACTTGGATTACTTTCAGCAACAGCAGCCTAAAATATGACTAAATATAACTATTATTATCATTAACTAAAACTATTAAAAAAAAAATACTTGAAATAAAATAAACATTAATGCATATGGTAAAACATTAGTGTCCAACTCTCACTATTAAGTTGCTTATTAGCATTTATATTACTAGGATATTGTCTGTTTATTAGTACTTATAAAGCACATATTAATGCATGACCATATTCTACATCCCTTAATCTAAATTTAACAACTACCTTACTAACGATTAATAAGAGTTTATTGACACAAAAGTTATAGTTAATAGTTAGTTAATAGTGAGAATTGGACCCTAATCTAAAGTCTGACCATGCACATATATGCATTATCGCTTTTTAAATGTACACATTTCAAATGCAAAATAACCATTTTTGTATTGTAAGATAATAACTGGACTTAAGCAACATATAGTGTACTACTGTTTGAAACAGCTGTCGCTGCATAGTGCAGCCTGTTCTCAGTAAACTGAAGTGTGTACTGCACAGTATTCACTAAGCCATTCTGAACTATTTCCTCCTGCTATTTTTTTTATTAAAAACAGTTCAATGCATTTTATGTCTGTTCATTAAATGTATGAATGACTGAAGCATAAAGCGTTTCTGCTATTTCACCCCACATCATTTCTCCGTTTTCATGACAGCTGCTTTGAAATCGTAGGTTCGCCTGTGGATTGCTTTACTAAAATGGACCCTCTTCTCCCACTTCTGGGTGGCTGCGAGCCTGGGAAGATAATTTGTTATTATTAGTGAAAGCAGAATTGTGTTTTTACGCTGTTTTCATGTCACACCAAACACAGAATTGCCTTTGGGGCTGAAGCTGCAATAAAGATAAATTAGAAATAGATTGCAGAAACTGTTTCCATCCATAACAGTGACTTTGTTTTATTTCATTTTGTCGGAACACTCACTAGGTTACGTTCCCTCCTCCGCACTTTGAGGCTGGAGGTTTCTCCTCTCGGTACATTGTCACGGTTGCTGCATGAGCCCTGTGGGCTTCATCAAGAGGCGCTCTGCAGAAACGCTGTGTTTCGCATTAATCAGCGCAGTCGCACGCTCTCTCACAGGTACCGCTATCACGCCGCTCGTACCAATTACCCCTGCGCGGCCCGGACCGCCGTCCGTTCGGGGGGCCACATGCCATGAGGATGCCCTCGGCCAATCGGAAGGCGGCTTGAAGCACAGGGGGTTCCTCTATAGTCACCTGACCGCTGTGTAGGACGCAAGAGGACACTGGGAAGGACGGTGTGTTTGCGCTCGTCTGGGGAATGGGATAAAAATACTGAGCTGACAAGCCAATTAATCAGTGTTCAGGGCACTGCGGTGTAGAGCATCCTCCAAAGGGCACCAGGACGCTGTCTCTTTAAGAAGAAACCACTCTGATACGATGCTTTTGCTTAGCTAATGCGAATTACACAGCAATGAAACAAATTTGCAGCAATGCCAATAGAAGAACTGAACCATTGAAGAAATTAACCATTTTTAAAATCCCTTTTTTTCAGACTTCAGAATTCAGACTTTTTTTGGCAATTGGGAGTTTACATCTAACATTTTTTTCTCAGAATTGTGACTTTCTTCTCTCAGAATTGCAACTATATTTTCTCAAAATTGCTGGTACTCTCTCAGAATTGCGACCTTATTTTCTCAGAATCGCAACTTCATTTTCTCAGAATCACAGCTTTATTCTCTCAAAATTGCTGGTACTTTCTCAGAATTGTAACTTTCTTCTCTCAGAATTGCCGGTTCTTTCTAAGAATTGCGACTATTTTCTCAGTTGTGACTATTTTCTCAGAATCACGACTTTATTTTCTCAGAATCACGACTTTCTTCTCTCAGAATTGCTTGTACTTTCTCAGAATTGCGACTATTTTCTCAGAATCGCAACTTTATTTTCTCAGAATCTCGACTTTATTTTCTCAGAATCACGACTTCTCTCAGAATTGCTACTACTTTCTCAATTGCGACTATATTTTCTCAGAATTGCGACCTCTCAGAATTGCAACTTTTTTCAATTGTGACAACTCAGAATTGTGACTTTCTTTTAGAATTGTGACTATTTTTCAATTGCGACTATTTTCTCAGAATTGCAACTTAATTTTGTCAGAATTGCCAGTACTTTCTCCGAATTGCGACTTTTTTTCAACTGTGACTACTCAGAATTAGGACTTTCTTCTGTCAGAATTGCGAACATTTTTCCAATTGCGACCATTTCCTCAGAAATGTGACCTTGTTTCTCAGAGTTGCGACTATTTTTGCAGAATTACGACCTTATTTTCTCAGAATTTCGACCTTTTTTTTTCAATTGCAACTATATTTTCTCAGACTTGCGACTTTACAACCTTTGTGTCTGTCTTAATCCACTTCCTAGGTCCCTACAACATAAATTTGAACTCTAGCAAAGGCTGAAGGCTCAATTACGAGGCTGTGCATAGTGAACTACAGCTACTAACTAAAGCTACTGACTGAGCAAACACTGCAGTATTTATCTGTCACAAAACAATGAGCAGGAGTTCTTCTCTATATCAGTGTCAGTGTTTCTGAACTCCTGAAACGCCTCCATTGTAGTCTTGAGTTTTCTTCCGGGAACAAACACGTCACAATATTCCTCATTTAAATAATTCATACACAGAATAAAGGGGCGGGGCCTGGTTGAGTTAGTTAGTAGTGTGTTGAAACTCGCAGTTATGGTAAGGGGCGGGGCATTTTCCAAACACGCTCGAAGTACTTGACCAATCACAACACACTGCTCCAGCCGACCAATCAGAGCACAGTGTGCTTTTCAGAAGGAGGAGCTTCATAGAGACAGGAACTAAACAGAGCGTTACAAACAGACTGGGAAGAGACGAGCGGCAACAATGGAGAATATGGGGAAAGTAAGGTGTTTTATATATACTATAAACACAAACACAACAAGCAAACATGCCACTAGTTTTAAAATGAACTAAGACTTGTTATAGAATCATACATACTTGGAAGACATAAATCAGTGGACTGCACGCTCTTCAAAAGGACTTAAAAATCATTTGACAGCCCTAGAAGTGAGTCTCCCTGGACACTGCACATACTGAACCCGGGATGTGTGGATTGACAGACACACCCTTTGACTCCCATCCATCCGTTTCTCACCCTCCCTTCTTTATGTTCTCAGCCAAACGGCTCTTTGCATTCAAAGAGTGAAGATGATGGGAAATCTTGAGCACTGTTCAAGTACTGGCTGAAATCAATCACCTGTTTCACATTCAGGGGGAATTTTAAGAGGGCCGGGAAAACCGACAGCCGGCTGAAAAATCCAGTGCTGCTGCTTGTGTTTCCATCTCGGCGTCTCCCCTGTCAGCGGCGCTCCCCGAACGAGCCCCTGAAATAAATGAAAGCAGTTCCACTCTGCTGACTGTTGCTGCCTCTATTCCCAGGCTTGATTTAGTGCCACTTTCTTCTTAATGGACTGTTTGTGAGCCTGGCTTCAGACCCGCACGAACCCACCAATCACGACACGCCCACCGCCGCCGCCGCCGCCACTGCAACAGGAAAGGTTCCGCTGACCTCAGACGGTAGCTAAACACGCGGCGTTTGTAGCGGCCTGTACCGCTGGGGAACGGTATTAGCATGAAATGACACGTATGATTACTGCTTTTTGCTTTTAGCTTGCTGCTGCTGGCTCCTTCTACTGATCACCAGGACTTCTACAGTGCAGTCGCTGGTGTAGTGGTTTACCCTCAGAGTTGCTGGTTTGAGTCCTGAAAGCAGAAAATGGCTCTTACTATGACAACTGATTTCTGTCCTTTTTTATATGTCCTTTTTAGGAACATATGAGGCAAAGAACTGATAAAAAATGTAAATGTGCAGCATGAATGCAATGTTAGCATGTGCCAAATGTAAACATGTAAACAAAGTGGACGGCTAAATGATACATTGACGAGAACTCCATTAAATCTGATTTATGGTTGTTTTTTCTCATATGATTCTTCAATTCTGGGCATATTTGAAATTAAAGAAACTTCTTCAAACGGTGTTTCATCCGTTAAAACATTCATCATATGTGCTGGAATAAAGATCTGATCATGGCTTTGATCAGCCTTCAGAAAGAGTCTGGTGTAATGTGTGATGGTGCGGACGTTTGACTTTTTGGAGAAAAAGATGGAAAAGACTTGGACAACAGGGTACAGATGTGATTAAGGTATCTAACAAAATTTAAATTAATTAAAGCTGAACTAAAATTCTCAAATATTAACCAGCACGGTCATAACAAATAGTTTAATTTAGAAAAGAAAAGAAAATTAATGACATTTCTTCAAACTGTCATTCTGGTGTCCAGATGTTCAGTTCCACCAAAAAAAAAAAAAAATAATAAAAATAAATAAATCTTGTTTGAAAAACAGTGCATTAAAAATACATACTTAAATAGATTTTTTTTTTTAAATCAGTGACTAAATTGCATGTTTATTTTTGCTGGATTTTTTTTTTTTTACATCTGTACTTGCATAAAAACAGTTTAAACTGCATGTTTTTGAAAGCACACATGCAAAAAAAAGAATATCCATACTTGGAGCATTAAAAAAATCCGCATCTAAATTGGATGGTTTTTTTTTTTTGTTTGCTTGATTTTTTTTTAAATCCATGCTTAAATTGCATTTAAAAAACACACAATATGTACTTAACGTGCAAAAAAACAGTTTAAATTGCGTTTTTTTTTGAAAGCACACATGCAAAAAATAAAATCTATAATTAAAAATCACAAAAGAAAAAAATCTGTGCTTAAATTGCATTTTTTTTTTTAAAAACATCCATTTAAATTTCACTTTGTTTTTAAAGCACAAATGCATGCTTAAATTGCATTAAAAAAAATATGTACTTACATTAAACATTACATTTTAAAAATGTGCATAAATTGCATTAAAAAGCACAAATCCATGCTTAATGGCATAAAAAATATCCATGCTTAAATTGCATTAAAAAAATAACACCACCACCAAATGTTGACCAAATAAAAGTTCCCCCAATTGAAGAATTGGGGGCAGTCGTGGCCTAATGGTTAGAGTCAGAATGATATCCAGAAGGTCACGGGTTCGATTCTCAATACCGACAGGAAACGACTGAGGTGTCCTTGAACAACCTAAAGCAGCGGTCACACTAGACTTTGAGACTTTCTTCAGACATTGCAGCGGTCGTGATATGACGTCACACTCTGAACCCTTGACCCCCAATCGCTCCCTGGGCGCCGCAGTGAATGGCTGCCCACTGCTCCGTGTGTGTGTGTGTGTGTGTGTTCCTTACCAACTGCTCCTAATGTGTGTGCACTAACTTGGATGCAGAGGACCAGAGTATGGGTTACCATTCATGTCACTTCAGAATCACTCATTCATGTTCTAGTGCTTCTCCTGCACATGTATTATCACCTCAGCAACTGATTTGCATCCATTGGTAATTGCCATTAAAACAACAACTGCTCTTTCTTGTAAGTCTCTTTGGCTGGTAAGAGGCTGCCAAAAACACAAATGTAAATGTAAATAAAATTCAATTAGCATCAGCTTCAGCGTGTACCGCGGTTCTCAGTGTTTACTCTGGTAAGCTGCTTCAGTCTGGGCGGCTGCCAGTGCTGCTTAATTGCACAGGGATCGTTTTGAGTAATTAGGCAATCGGAATATCCACTAGTTTTAAATAAGGCAAAGAACTAATCTCAGCCTCCAGCCAGAGCTCTGACAGAGGAGATGTAGGATCGGGACTCCCTCGAGTGCCTTTAAAGGCCTGTCAGGCAGAACTGTTTGTTTTGAACGATGTGCATCTCACAGCCCCGCACGTTATCAGGTAACGCATGATAACGCTGGTTTGGTAGTGACACACATTCAC
>CM077184.1:2623980-2646480 GCA_039654105.1 Coreius guichenoti
CTCGTCAGAGCATTTAACAGCAGCATTCAAGTAAGAAATGTGTTCTTATTAAAGCTACTAAAGTAATTCAGTCGAGAGCAGAGAGTGATTTTCAGTTGTTCTTCTGTTGTTTGATTCATATTAACAGCAGATATAGCAGTAGGTACTGTATATTACACTGCTGTCACTTTAATACACACATCTAATACACACATGCCATTTCTTTACGTTCACAGACATAACCGACTGTGTTTATGTGAACTGTGTGTGTTTTTGACATAACCGTGTGTGTATTTGACAGTTTAAGCGCAATAAGACGTGAAAGAGAACTTAGTTTAATACTCACGGGACGCTCCGTCTGACACACAGCTTTCTGTGCGTGCGCTTCGGCTGTGTGTGTGCGCTCAGAAAACCATTTATCAGAAGTTTAGACTGATATGGCTAGAAAAATAAACTTGAAAACAACCCCATTGGCAAATATTTTTTTGTTTTTTGTTTAAGCATCATCACTTAATTTTGATGCATAAACAATACTTGTTATCTTATGTCATTTTTCTTCTCAAGTAAATGTATCTTGATTTAAGAATGTTTAGATATTTGTCTTGAAAAAACAAGACAAAAGTACTGAGGAAGACATTTCTAGTTTAATTTCATAAAGAAAATTCATAATTGACTAATTTTGCAACATCCACACTGTTATTGAACTGAACTGACTCGAGCTAAATAACAACATTGTCTTCTGTAGAGCTGCTGTATAACAGATTTTGACTCATAGTTTGCATATATTCTGTTTATTTGAAACAATCTGTACTGTATAAAGAACAATATAAAGGCGACTTGACAAACATTTTTTTACCGCTACACAACATAGAGTGAACGATGCACATTAGGTGGAACTGATGCTTTATTTGTGCATGTTATCATTCTCATGCTGCCGCAGGGAATGATGGGAAATGTAGTTTAGCTCTACATGCCTCATTAAGCTAAATGAGAAGTATTTTTGGCAAGCTCTATAGCTACTCATCAACAGTATATAAAATGCACACAAACTAAACTAGACAGCATCAATTATCTTCCTGCATGATAATGGACACAATCCCAGTTTGTAAAGTTGAATGTTCTTCACATGTACATTTACAATGTAATGCACTCAACTTTAATTACTCAAGTAAAAATATATATATTTTTTATATCATTATTTGAATGGCCTGTCAAAATATTAAACATTTCCCACAGATTCAGAGAGCAAAACACTTTAACTGGACTCAATTACACATGTAATGTAGGTCATGTGACCACGTTTGTTTGGCTATCAGAAGCAGCTAAGGTTTAGGACCTAAATCCAGTTTTTATTTAATAAAGACAAACACAATAATCCAGACATAGGGATTGAATAATTATGATCATAGACTCACCAAACATGCAGCTATCACATGACCCGCAGAAATGGAGTTATTATACGGAGATGCTTTAACGAGGTCAATTAACAACAAACACCTAGACACAATTAGAGAGAGGTAAATGGGAACAGATATAAGAACACAGCAACAACTTCAAAATAAAAGACATTATATTACACAAAAAAGATAAAAGTGTGTGATGCACTTCTGTGCAGCTCTGCGCCCGTATCAGCGCTTAAAACCTCCGATCCAAAATGCTGCGTGTAAATATTTGATGCTGCCGCAGCTCATTCTGGCTTCAGTTCTCTGTGTGCAGTTCACCGCGGCCCGAGCACTCCCCGCTAACAGCTACAAGTTACAAAAAGACAAATACAAGGAAACGGCTTATGAATTAGATATCATACCATGTGCTGTAAAAGCACATGGCCGTCATCAACTCAGGTTGTGTTTTTTATGTGGCATTCGGAGCGAATGCTCTTAAACAGCTGTGACATGTTATCTCAACACACATGTGAATTACCAAATGTAATGCAACCACTTTATGAATGCATGTATACACACTAGACAGACAGATAGATAGATAGATAGATAGATAGATAGATAGATAGATAGATAGATAGATAGATAGATAGATAGATAGATAGATAGATAGATAGATAGATAGATAGATAGATAGATAGATAGATAGATAGATAGATAGATAGATAGATAGATCACCAAGTGCAATGCAAAGCGTGGGATGCAGTGGGGTAAAGCACGCCGCCACTGGACTCTAGAGCAGTGGAGACATGTTCTCTGGAGTGACCAATCACGCTTCTCTGTCTGCAAATCCCATGGACGAGTCTGGGTTTGGCGGTTGCTAGGAGAATGGTACTTGTCTGACTGCATTGTGCCAAGTGTAAAGTTTGGTGGAGGGGGGATTATGGTGTGGGGTTGTTTTTCAGGGGTTGGGCTTGGCCCCTTAGTTCCAGTGAAAGGAACTCTTAATGCTTCAGCATACCAAGACATTTTGGAAAATTTCATGTTCCCAGCTTTGTGGGAACAGTTTGGGGACGGCCCCTTCCTGTTCCAACATGACTGCGCACCAGTGCACAAAGCGTCGGTCCATAAAGACATGGATGAGCGAGTTTGGTGTGGAGGAACTTGACTGGCCTGCACAGAGTCCTGACCTCAACCCGATAGAACACCTTTGGGATGAATTAGAGCGGAGACTGCGAGCCAGGCCTTCTCGTCCAACATCAGTGCCTGACCCCACAAATGCGCTTCTAGAAGAATGGTCAAAAATTCCCATAAACACACTCCTAAACCTTGTGGAAAGCCTTCCCAGAAGAGTTGAAGCTGTTATAGCTGCAAAGGGTGGGCCAACTCCATATTAAACCCTCCGAATTAAGAATGGGATGTCATTAAAGTTCATGTGCATGTAAAGACAGACGTCCCACAACTTTTGGCAACATAGTACAGACAGACAGACAGACAGACAGACAGACAGACAGACAGACAGACAGATAGATAGACAGATAGATAGACAGATAGATAGACAGATAGATAGATAGATAGATAGACAGATAGATAGACAGATAGATAGATAGATAGATAGATAGATAGATAGATAGATAGATAGATAGATAGATAGATAGATAGATAGATAGATAGATAGATAGATAGATAGATAGATAGTGTCTTATATTGATGCATCTTTTCCACTACATTATTCTTCTGTCTGTATTTATTTCATCTGCTGTAATGCCTTTATTTCCCTGCGGGGTTTAATAAAGTTTTATCTTTTCTTTTCTGACATCCTCACATAATCCTTTATGACTTAAATAGAGCATTAAAACATGCAACATACACGCAAAGAATCTGCCTCACATTTCCCTGCTCTTCCAGCACAGGAGAGATTATCAGCTCACCGCTTCCCAAAATAATGGAGTATCACGGAAAGCCATGCCTGTTTTCGAGGGGAGATTCTTGAACGTGTTTGCTTTACCGCAGCCAGAGGCCTCAGGGACGCGTCGCTCTGACAGAGACAAAGTGACAGACGAGTGAAGAGGACGCTGGGAACAGAGGGAGGGTTTGCGGGGACTCGTGTAGTGTCAGATCAACGGCTCTGTGATCAACGGCAGGTCCTCGGACCCCTCACCCGTCTCGCGCTCGGGTACGTGCAAACGCTTGGTCAAGAAACAGCATGATCAACTTCCACTCTAAAGCCCTCCGGAAACGGCAGACGAAGCCGAGCGGAACGAGAGACATTTACGCTGTTTGGACAGAGCCGGGGGGACTCGTCCTCCCAGGTGCTTGATACTGTGTGCTTTTCACTCTAAACTGAAGGATTTGTCTCTCACAGTGACAAAGCTGTTCCAGTCATCGCCCGAGGACCTGGTCTTACATGACACGGCCTCTTTTCTTCCGCCCTCCAACTGGTTTTCAATATGCTGTTTCTTCCTACATCCTCCTAACTCTCATTTTTTTCTTCGCCAGTATTCACTATCAGCAGAAAGTACGGCCCACATTCAGACCACTTAGACAAGAAGCGACATTTAAAATGGCTAATCACAGATTCTCAGAGACAGATTACACTACAATAAAAGAAAAATTAATTACAATAATGGCCTGGCAGTTTCTAAAAACACCAAAAAATAGAATAAAATGTAAATAGACTGAGATTCCTACGTTCAAAAAACAATTAATTTCACTTGCAACGAGGATAAACATTTAATGCAGTGAATCATGACATTTAGAAACTAATAAACCAACTACAGTATATATTTCATTATTTGATTTTTGTTACTCTACAATAAATCGTTTCTGTATTGTGTTGTGAATCGGAATAGACATGGCCACACACCACAGGAAGTTGAAGTGGAATTTGAATTGGAATGACAGGAACAAAAATGTATTGAATTGCAATTCAAAGAAATGCAATGAAAATAACGCATAATGGGCCCTATTTTAACGATCTGAGCACATGGCGCAGGTGCACTTAGGGCGTGTCCGAATCTACTTTTGCTAGTTTAACGACGGAAAAAACTGTCGGCACGCCAAGAATCTCATCTCCCATTCCCTTTAAAAGCCAGTTGTGCTCCCATCATGGCGGATTCGCTATTTACATGGAGGAATCTGTGAGCGGAAAGGAGTGTACACACATCGTACACCGCCTATAGGCTCATATTACTAACACACCCTTTAAATAACACAAAAAAATACTGCGCTATTGACTTTAGAGCAGGTTTGTGTTGGTCAATGGCGCAGTCGTTTTCAGTTCCTCACGATAGCAACGCACCAACAATGTTCCTAAACACACCTGGTTTTCAGACCAGACGCCCATGGGTGAACAGATGCACCAGTGCTTTTGATATTTAAACAACGTGGCAACATGTGTCGCGTCTGCCGTCGCATTGCACCGGGTGTATGATAGGGCCCATTGAGGCATATAAACATTCAAACTTTAAAGATTTTTTTAAAACAATTCCAAAACTTCCAAAAAAAAGGCTTTGTCAAGCCAGCAAGTTTGCTTTTATATTTAAAAACTACAGCTGTATGACTTCATCGAATTTGAATTTAAACTTCAAATTACAATTCTACATCCTGTTTGCGGTTAAAAATCAATTCAAACTGAGGAACTGAACTGAAATGACAAAGAATTTATGGAATTGCAATTCAAGGGAATTCAATTTGGCCAAAAGGCCTATAAAACCTTCAAGCTTTTAAAACTTTCAAAACAACATTCAAAGTTTCCTTTTAAAGGGATAGTTCACCCAAAAATGAAAATGTGATGTTTATCTTCAGTAGAACACAAATCCATATTAAACCCTGCGGCTCGTGACGAGACATTGATGTCTTAAGACACGAAACGATCGGTTTGTGCGAGAAACCGAAGAGTATTTATATAATTTTTTACCTCTTATACACCACTATGTCCAACAGCCTTCAGCGCGCAGTCACTTCCGGTGAGTGAGGTCATGGTACATGATATGGCGTAGAGATACGAGCGAGAGATCACTTCCGGCGCTTGCGTAATCTACGCCAGATCGTGTACAGACCTCACTCACCGGAAGTGATCGCGCGCTGAAGGCTGTTGGACATAGTGGTGTATTAGAGGTAAAAAACGATATAAATGCTGTTCGGTTTCTCACACAAACCGATCGTTTCGTGTCTTAAGACATCAATTGGGTGAACTATCCCTTTAAGTTCAGAGCAATTAAAATGTGTGGGTACAAAATAAAAATCTGCCAGTTCTGCTTGCTTAAACTTTGACATTCTTAACTTAAATATTTTAATGTAACTGATTACCTCAAATTTTTTGAGTTCTGCCATCTTATTCGGGTTTGAGTTCCTCGCATTCAAATTCAAATGTTTTCTGCCTTAGGTTTAGGGTTCCAATTCAAATTGGAATTGGCAAGGCACTCTTAATTCAGTTTTAAACCCTGATAACCAGCAGGTAAACAGACAGCTGCCACTTACTGGTTGTTTTGCAGTGGGCGTCGTGGTAACAGGTATGGTAATGCGTGGCTGAGTGGGCGGGGAGCCAGCAGGAAGGATCCGCCTCCAGCAGGTGGTTCTGTAGCAGTGGTGCTCATTGGCTCTTCCTTGGGGCATAAACACACACACACACACACACACACACACACACACACACACACACACACAGTGTGCAACTATGTAGACTTCTCCTGTAGGCCCAAGGCTGCCTCGCAGGGGTGACAAGCGCTGACTGAGAACTCTGTAATTGGAATGACCCTGAACTCTCTCTTTCTCACACACACACACACACACACTCCTTGTCTCCTGCTTTAGATAGATTGTCAAACTCCCAAACTCCCGCTGCTCATTTGCTGATGTGCATGACCGTGTCCAAGAGGCAGCAGCACTTGAGACGCAACCAAATTGATGGAGCTTCAGTAAATGTGTGTGTGTGGGCTGTCACACGAGGAGGGGCCGTAAAGTGATTTGTGATATGACACGCTCTGCTCGAGTAAGAGGGAATGGAGTGTGTTTCTCGGGTCTTTGGGAATCATTCCGCACCTGTTACAGAAGCGCAATAGAAGGCCGACGCACGCTAGTTCAGCACTTTTTATAGAAGAGTGAAATCTAATGAAATCTGACAGGGTTAGACCACCAGACACTCAATTTTTTGCAAGTCATAGTCAAATCTCAGGCATTCGCCCTTGTGTTTGGATGGAAAAGTCTTGACTCAGACCTTACTAATAAATTGTTGTTGAATAAACCATGTCTTCTTAAAATTTATTAGCTAAAAATATGCACAAGTGAGGCTAAAATACGAGCCAAGAAGCAAAACAGTGTGTATTAACTGATGAAAAGCTTGGGGGGAAAATGAAAGGATGAAAAAAATAAAACACTTAATAAAAAAGATGAAATATTTCATGTGACAATTAACCGTCATCAGAGAAGCGTGAACATGCAAATTGTGTTGTTAAATTATTGAAATATTAAATCTCAGGGCGATTTCAAGAAAATATTTTAGCTCAGGTTTCGACTGACAAAAAAGTTTGTTAATCCTTTGTTTAGTAAGTGTAACTGTAAAACAGATTGTTTTGACTATACATTTTGATAGAATAGTAACTGCCATTGTAAATTGCTGACAAAAAATGATACTCAAATTTTCACCATGTGCAGTTTTGCGTCACTCCTAAGAACATGTGTCATGAACACCGCTTACCTGTGGTAAAATCATTAATTCAATAAACAATCTCAAATTTAAATACATTTTCTGAATGCACCAAACAATACATGGCACAAACAGGTTGGAAATGTGTTACTTCCAACATCCCATTATTTAGTTTATTATCATTTATCTTAGCAATTTAACTCAAATGTAAACATTTTAAACATATTAAACATTTTATATGCTAGGTAACACACTTAGACTTAAAGTTGCCATGAAATCAAAACAGTTTTTTGGCTTTTAGTATGAATATGTTAGCCTTCTACACTCACCTAAAGGATTATTAGGAACACCATACTAATACTGTGTTTGACCCCCTTTCGCCTTCAAAACTGCCTTAATTCTACGTGGCATTGATTCAACAAGGTGCTGAAAGCATTCTTTAGAAATGTTGGCCCATATTGATAGGATAGCATCTTGCAGTTGATGGAGATTTGTGGGATGCACATCCAGGGCACGAAGCTCCCGTTCCACCACATCCCAAAGATGCTCTATTGGGTTGAGATCTGGTGACTGTGGGGGCCATTTTAGTACAGTGAACTCATTGTCATGTTCAAGAAACCAATTTGAAATGATTCGAGCTTTGTGACATGGTGCATTATCCTGCTGGAAGTAGCCATCAGAGGATGGGTACATGGTGGTCATAAAGGGATGGACATGGTCAGAAACAATGCTCAGGTAGGCCGTGGCATTTAAACGATGCCCAATTGGCACTAAGGGGCCTAAAGTGTGCCAAGAAAACATCCCCCACACCATTACACCACCACCACCAGCCTGCACAGTGGTAACAAGGCATGATGGATCCATGTTCTCATTCTGTTTACGCCAAATTCTGACTCTACCATCTGAATGTCTCAACAGAAATCGAGACTCATCAGACCAGGCAACATTTTTCCAGTCTTCAACTGTCCAATTTTGGTGAGCTCGTGCAAATTGTAGCCTCTTTTTCCTATTTGTAGTGGAGATGAGTGGTACCCGGTGGGGTCTTCTGCTGTTGTAGCCCATCCGCCTCAAGGTTGTGCGTGTTGTGGCTTCACAAATGCTTTGCTGCATACCTCGGTTGTAACGAGTGGTTATTTCAGTCAAAGTTGCTCTTCTATCAGCTTGAATCAGTCGGCCCATTCTCCTCTGACCTCTAGCATCAACAAGGCATTTTCGCCCACAGGACTGCCGCATACTGGATGTTTTTCCCTTTTCACACCATTCTTTGTAAACTCTAGAAATGGTTGTGTGTGAAAATCCCAGTAACTGAGCAGATTGTGAAATACTCAGACCGGCCCGTCTGGCACCCACAACCATGCCACGCTCAAAATTGCTTAAATCACCTTTCTTTCCCATTCTGACATTCAGTTTGGAGTTCAGGAGATTGTCTTGACCAGGACCACACCCCTAAATGCATTGAAGCAACTGCCATGTGATTGGTTGATTAGATAATTGCATTAATGAGAAATTGAACAGGTGTTCCTAATAATCCTTTAGGTGAGTGTATAAGCTAGTGTTGCTCCAAAACAATGACACAATTCACATTTAGAAGATATAAGCTTTCAAAACTTACAGTCTTTCACTTCCACCAATAAGGATCAATGATGACATCACTCTGCAATTCAGCTTCTCATCAGATTTTCTGACCAATCAAAAGCTCTCTAGAATCTGAAGCCCCTACATTATAAACAGACGCTGAATCTGCGGCTGAAATCGGTCACTTGTTCACAAATTTACTATTTTCTACATGGTCACGATCAGACAGTGCACTATATAGGGGATAGGGAATGATCAGACAGTGCACTATATAGGGGATAGGGAACGATTCAGACAGTGCACTATATAGGGGATAGGGAATGATCAGACAGTGCACTATATAGGGGATAGGGAACGATTCAGACAGTGCACTATATAGGGTATGGGGAACGATTCAGACAGTGCACTATATAGGGGATAGGGAATGATCAGACAGTGCACTATATAGGGGATAGGGAACGATTCAGACAGTGCACTATATAGGGGATAGGGAACGATTCAGACAGTGCACTATATAGGGGATGGGGAACGATTCAGACAGTGCACTATATAGGGGATAGGGAATGATTCAGAGAGTACACTATATAGGGGATAGGGAATGATTCAGAGAGTGCCTTATATAGGGGATAGGGAACGATCAGACAGTGCACTATATAGGGGATAGGGAATGATTCAGAGAGTGCCTTATATAGGGGATAGGGAACGATCAGACAGTGCACTATATAGGGGATAGGGAACGATTCAGACAGTGCACTATATGGGGATAGGGAACGATCAGACAGTGCACTATATAGGGGATAGGGAACGATCAGACAGTGCACTATATAGGGGATGGGGAACGATCAGACAGTGCACTATATAGGGGATGGGGAACGATCAGACAGTGCGGTATATAGGGGATGGGGAACGATCAGACAGTGCGGTATATAGGGGATGGGGAACGATCAGACAGTGCACTATATAGGGGATAGGGAATGTTTAGACAGTGCACTATATAGGGGATAGGGAATGATCAGACAGTGCACTATATAGGGGATAGGGAATGGGATAAGGAACGATCAGACAGTGCACTATATAGGGGATAGGGAACGATCAGACAGTGCACTATATAGGGGATAGGGAACCAGACTTCATTCGCCCCAATGGAAAGCATATTCACACTGATCGATCCCTATCCCCTATATAGTGCACTGTCTGATCATTCCCTATCCCCTATATAGTGCAGTAAGTTTTAAATGCTTATATCTTCTAAATGCGAATTTTATCATTGTTATGGAGCGCACTAGCTTATGGAAGGATAACATATTCATAAAAGACAAACAACTTCAATTTTGATTTCATGGGGACGTTAAAAAATGTCTTTATTCTGCCAATGTGACGGTAATTTTTGCGACGGTTATTTTGATTATTTTGTCTTTCCTCTCTAAAAGTGAAAATGTTACACAAAACAAAACAATGACAGCCAATCAGAGCATGTTTTATATTTAATATGTGGAGCAGAATATTTTGACCCGCTCTAGAAACCAAACAACAAACAAAATCCACTTTGGTTTGTCTCGGTTTTAAAGGATTGGGACCAAAACTCAGACTGAAGGGAGCTTTAACACTCGTCGTTTTTTTCACGTCACGCCTGGTTTTCAGCCGCGAAGACCTTTCGGCTGCCACACATCTGAGGTACAGATTCTGATTTTAGAGAGACATCTGTCATTTAAGTGTTTCTTTGAGGCAGAATCCATTGCAAGATGCTCAGTGCATTTTTAGAAGTTGTCAGGATCCTGCTGGTGAGGTTCTGGTGGTTACAGACCACCTATCCCATCTGCCTCTCACCTTGCTGTCAGATTCGGTTCCCTTCCACTCACGTCGTTATTCCTTCATCTCTATCCTGTGGAAAAGCATCTGTTGATGGATTTTTGGTTAGCGGCGCCTGTAAACGCATCACGCGTTTGCTTCACTGCGCTGCATTTAATTAGGAATTCCACTTTTTCTTGTGTTTCCAGGAGCTCTTCAAACGGCGCGCACTGGGCCATCGAACAGATATAATTTTACATTTAAATTGAATCTTCTGTTTGAGTAATTGGGCCAATCCCACATAGTTATTTCCCTTGAAACTGCGGCGCTCGGTTTATCTGGAGATTTGTATATGTGTTATTATTTTATCATGCGAAGCGTAATAATTCTCTCTCTTTGTTTGCGATGGCAGCAGTCCATCCGCCAGCGCTCGGCTGGATTTAACGGGGGTGATGGAGCTGTCAGAGCATCTGTACTCACTCGTCACCGGTCATGTCTCCACGTCTCTGCTTTAGAGCTGAAGAAAAGAGGAAAAGCACGGGATGGAAATGAATTCTCTCCACCCTGCTGGTAAAATGTCAGAGAGTGCAGTCGGTTAGCGGCGACAATGAGGGCCCTTATCACCTGCTAATTGAAATCCAATGAGGTGTGAAAGAACCCTTTAAAAAAAATTCACAATCAACAGGACCATCACGCACACCCACAACCAGAGAGAGAGAGAGAGTCATTTCATTTTGACGTCTCTCCCTCTTGTTAAAGATCCATCACTGCCCATTATTGCGTGAGATTGGGTTTCACGGCGCCTCTGTCTCCAGCAGCATCCAGACAAGCCTGAATCGCTCTTATACGCTCAGAATTTACACTGGGACCTAAGACCTGATAATAAGAGCACTTAGTAGTGGAACTTACATGCTATACATGCATGCTTTGGCAGGCCACTATGATAAAATATCAACAATGGGTAAAAGAGATTGAATCCGGCCTGTAAAAGTAAAAAAAAAAAAAATGGCTGCCTTAAATTTTCAAGTACAATCAACTTGGACTTAAAATTATGAGCTGAATCTTGTATAACTTATAAAACAAAGTTGAAAATGGCTTAACTTATTTTGACAAGTTAAAGCAATGTAAAAACATACACCGATCGGGCATAACATTATGACCAGTGAAGTGAATAACACTGATTATCTCTTCATCACGGCACCTGTTAGTGGGTGGGATATATTAGGCAGCAAGTGAACATTTTGTCCTCAAAGTTGATGTGTTAGAAGCAGGAAAAATGGGCAAGCGTAAGGATTTGTGCGAGTTTGACAAGGGCCAAATTGTGATGGCTAGACGACTGGGTCAGAGCATCTTCAAAGCTGCAGCTCTTGTGGGGTGTTCCCGATCTGCAGTGGTCAGTATCTATCAAAAGTGCTCCAAGGAAGGAACAGTGGTGAACCGGCGACAGGGTCATGGGCGGCCAAGGCTCATTGATGCACGTGGGGAGCGAAGGCTGGCCCGTGAGGTCTGATCAAACAGACGAGCTACTGTAGCTCAAATTGCTCAAGAAGTTAATGCTGGTTCTGATAGAAAGGTGTCAGAATACACAGTGCATCGCAGTTTGTTGCGTATGGGGCTGCATAGCCGCTGACCAGTCAGGGTGCCCATGCTGACCCCTGTCCACTGCCGAAAGAGTCAACAGTGGGCACGTGAGCATCAGAACTGGACCACGGAGCAATGGAAGAAGGTGGCCTGGTCTGATGAATCATGTTTTCTTTTACATCACGTGGATGGCTGGGTGCGTGGCTTACCTGGGGAACACATGGCACCAGGATGCACTATGGGAAGAAGGCAAGCCGGCGGAGGCAGTGTGATGCTTTGGGCAATGTTCTGCTGGGAAACCTTGGGTCCTGCCATCCATGTGGATGTTACTTTGACACGTACCACCTACCTAAGCATTGTTGCAGACCATGTACACCCTTTCATGGAAACGGTATTCCCTGGTGGCTGTGGCTCTTGATCCATGGAGGCCCCACCTCGCAACTTACAGGACTTAAAGGATCTGCTGCTAACATATTGGTACCAGATACCACAGCACACCTTCAGGGGTCTAGTGGAGTCCATGCCTCGACGGGTCAGGGCTGTTTTAGCAGCAAAAGGGGGACCAACACAATATTAGGAAGGTGGTCATAATGTTATGCCTGATCGGTGTATATTCACATAGAAAACAGCTGTTTTAAACTGTAATAATATTTCAGATTTTCTACTGTATTTTTGGTCAAATAAACACAGCTTTGGTGAGCAGAAGAGACTTTCAAAAACAAAAAATATCTTACAACTCCAAACTTTTGAATGATAGTGTATTAACATAACATAATATACTGAATACAAAAAAATATGCACAGAAAACACGTGAAGCTATCAACAGCGCACAATAAATCTCTTATTTATCTCTTATTTGTTTTGGTTCTAAAGCTTAATTTTAATTTAAACGCCTCCAATTGGTTACATTGCTGAACCACTACACACACACACAAAAATTGTCAATAGAAACCTTAGACAGTAAATGGCAGCAAAATTGTGATTGCTGTAATCATAATCATGATTATTTTTGCAATTAATTGTGCAGTCATAATGACTTAAATTACTTTTCAAATTGTGGCCAACAAAATATAACAATTTTGTTCCTACATCTTTTGCATAATTATGCTTGTGCATGCCATCCACTTTTGTTATTTATATCTACACGTCGCGCACATGTTGATAGAAAAAGCCAGAATGACAGTGATGTTTATCCAAAGCAGTTTGCATTGCACTGAAGGTGCACATTCAATCACTTCTCGCTTTCCCTGAGAATCGAACCAATGACCGTTGAACTGTGCTTTACTGTTTTCAGGAAGGGTGTTAGTTAAAAATAGCTATTTATATTAATAAAACTAGAGCTAAAACTAATTAACAGCACAAATGGCTGTACAATGACGTCTGTTTACCGTACCTGAACATATGCAAACAGCATGCATGTGTTCTTACACATCCCTGTATCTATTTAAGTGGTATATGAGGTGGATTCGGCGCCGCGCTCGTCGAACAGGTGCCTGACTGTCACAACTGATGTAGGAGAATCTGTTCTGAGATCCGCTTGCGTGAAAACTCTCGCTTCTCGTCCTCGGCTCGAGTCTGCATGTCGTTCCTGTTGCCTGGCTGGCCCATACGTTTACCGGCATGTTTGCTGACATGAAATATTCAACAGCGGCGTCGAGCCGATGGTGACGCGGGGAACGATCTCCAGAGACTCTGTTATGACGCCTCGGAGCGTGTGTGTAACATTGATTGGGATGTTTGCTGCAAAGAACAGGTTTCAGGTTTAATAAGAACAGATAAAAGTGCTTTTTGATTCTGAGTTTCACCAGGAGCCTGTGGCTGAAGACGACTCAATTCATGGATATTTCATTCATTCCGGTGAAGGAGGCAGCAGGGTTTTTATACAATACAAAATTTGATGTAAAAGAAATAACAGCAGTAATATCACCATCACGATTGAGATACGAGATGCTCTGGCCTCCACATTCCGATGAAACAGCCTTCTCAAAGTGCTGGACGTAAACGAGGTTCACTAGAGATCTCAACAATGTCTGCAATCAGAGATCTCAATATGAACTTCTCATCAAATTCTCCCGAGGTCAAATAATCTGAGCTGCTCTCCATGGTATGTAAGCGCAACCTCTGAGCAATAAAGCTTTCCTCTGTCGGATCTCTGTAGAGGAGGGATGAGTCCAGCGGATTGATCTGATTGCGGTGTAGCCGGTGGTTTGTGATGATAAAGCCAATAAAGTGCTCTGTTCCGTCTGTAGGATCGGCCTCATATCAGATCAGATCAGCTTTAATCCACACGACTCCAACATAATGCGTCCACCGGCCCTCCGGTTAACCAACAAGTCCAGACTCGACTGCGTTCGCTGGGCTCCAGCAATCAATCATCTTCTGCAGAATCTCAAACCGTAAAATAAATATTTGAAGGATTTCAACCGTTTCAACAGACACTTGAAGACATTTAAGCTGTATTATTTTTTTTTTACAAAACGGCCAAAATTGATTTGACTATAATATTAAACATTAAATTAACATTAAACATGTTAGTTAAAGGGGTTTAACAAAATTAGGATGGTGTAAACAAACAATCACAAAGTAATGAATGAAATTATATATATATTTCTTAATTATAACAGTTACAAAAGTTTGGAAACGTTACTGTTTTTAATGTTTTTGAAAGAAGACTCTTATGCTCATCAAGGCTGCATTTATTTGATCAAAAATACAGAAAAAACAGTAATATTGTGAAATATTATTACAATTTAAAATAATGTTTTTCCATTTTAATATACTTTAAAATATAATTTATTTCTGTGATCAAAGCTGAATTTTCAGCATCATTACTCCAGTCTTCAGTGTCACATGATCCTTCAGAAATCATTCTAATATGATGATTTATTATCAATGTGGGAAACATTTGTGCTACTTCATATTTTTTTGGAAACTGTGATACTTTTTTCAGGATTCACTGATGAATAAAAAATTCAAAAGAGCAGCAGAAATATTTTGCTTTACTATCACTTGTGATCAATTTAACACATCATTGCTGAATAAAAGTATTAATTTCTTTCTTTTTTTTTTTTTTTAAAGAACGAAAAACAATACTGACCCCAAACTTCTGAATGGTAGTGTATATTGTTTCTTCTATTTTAAATGTAAGATATCTATTTTAAGATTTCTATTTTTTAAAAAAAGTTTAAAATTTCTATTTTAAATAAATGCTGTGCTTTTTTAAAAACTTTTTATTCATCAAAGAATCCTGAAAAAAAGTATCATAAGCTGCGTTTCCACCGCAGGAACCAGGGACTTTGGGGTGGTACTCGGTGTGTTTCGACCGCAGGGATCAGGGTCAAATTCCCCCCTCTGAAAGTCCCTGCTCATGAGGTAGAACTTTTTCAAAGTTCAGGATCTTCCGGGGGTGGGACTTGGACGCTGAACATGCTGATTGGTTGAATTTACGCAGCATTTTATTTCAACCACAATTTTTTTAAAAGTCTGTTGCGGTGTGTGCACTGTGCAGTAAGAGTTGTTTGCTTTTTGAATAAACAATGGAGTTTAAAAAATGCAACCGATGGACCGACAATGAGGTTCAGGCTTTATTAATATTATATGGAGGACGAAATCCAGGGGGAACTGGAAAGTCGTGCGCAGTCCGACGTCACCGGACTAATTTGCCTAATCTTCACGGTACTCACATTGCACTTAACTTACCTGGCGGAGCATGCTTACGTCATTCGCGATGCAACTTTTTGTTTTGAAGAATACAGGAAGAAAAGCGCTTTCGCTAATAGACAGCCTAATAGATTTATCATTTATGCCGCGCAGCGATTTTCACTTGATTGCACTGCACGTATCAGAAGATTAGTCCGGAGGCAGCTGACTTTGATGGAGGAATTTACAGCTTTACTCGCAAACTACAATTCATGTTCATCATTAAGGTGAGAACCAGGACCGTTATAAACCTAAATATACTTTAATTAATTGAAAAGTGTATCCAAGTAGTAATATGTTGGTGTTTTCGTATCGTAATGATGACAGTAGCGCACAGCTGTTCCGTGCTCCGGCGCGGTTAGCGATTACCCAACCGAACCGCGCTCTGGCCCACCTCTTCCAAGCGGGCCAGGGCCGGCTAAACGATCCGCGCCCGGGCACGGTACGGAGCACTCACACTAGTCAACCGAACCAGACTTTGGGGGTCAAACGCGCCCGGGCACGGTTCAGAGCGCCTAGTGTGAGTACACCCTAGACCGCGATGGAAACGCAGACAGCAACAGGTCTGGGGGAAAAAAAGTTCCTGGGACAAATTGTTCCGGGTAATTTCGGTGGAAACGCGGCTATAGGTTATAAAAAATAAGCAGCACAACTGTTTCCAACAATGATAATAAATCAGCATATTAGAATGAAGGATCATGTGACTGACTGGAGTAATGACGCTGAAAATTCAGCTTTGATCACAGGAATAAATTATATTTTAAAGTATTACAATAGAAAAAACTATTTAAATTGTAATAATATTTCACAATATTACTGTTTTTACTGTATTTTTGATCAAGCAGTCTTGATGAGCAGAAGAGACTTCTTTCAAAAGCATTAAAAATAGTAATGTTTCCAAACTTTTGACCAGTACTACATATATATATATATATATATATATACAATATGGATTAAAAAAATCTGCATAAATTGACAAAAAAATAACAGTTAAAATTCACTTTCAGTGTTCACTTCATTGTGATACTGTGATAAAAAAGCGTAATATAACTTCCATTTTTTTAAATATATAATAACATTTAATTTAAAATCAATGAATATTTAAAAAATATTTTACCTAATATATTAACAGTATATATTTACACCAAGTGCAAATAGCGTGCCTTGTTGGCAAGTGCTATTCACAAAGCTACTTCAACGTCTTCAATGGCGCAGTCAGTAAAACGCAAGCTTAAGGATCTAGGTTTTGACGCGAGCGACCCGGGTTCGAATCCGCCTTTTGCCGAGCTCGCTCTTCTCCATTTTCCCATCACGTATCACATCGGAAAGGCATTTACTTTCAATAAAAATTAAGAAAATGTTCTAAAAGTGAAAAAGTGCCTAACGAAATGTTTAATAATAACAAAAGCATTTATTGGGTAGGGTTAGGGGTAGGTGAAGGGAGGGCTTTTATTGTCCCATTAAGGCGGCATCCATTTAATAATTTTAATAAATATAATCATTTACACTCTATGTTATTATTGCATCCTGTTAATGTACAACAATACTGAGGTGCAAATAGTATGTATCTGTCAAAATAAAGTATAAATAGCATCTAATTACTATTTACACATATTGCAAAGAACTGCTACTTTTCCATGGTGTAAATAGAATATATCACTATTTTCACTTAGTTTGCTATTTCACTTAGTAAAGAGCATCTATCGCTAAGAAAATATGCTATTTTCACTTAGTGCAAATAGCCGCTGCCATATATTAAACCATATGAAGGGGAAATGAAAAGGAAATGGTGTTGTCCTGCAGCACCTGTAACTCATGTACCCGCTGCAGCGGCTGATGGACTCTCCTCACGCTGCTCGCCATCTGTGTGTGTCTGTTTCTCCGCACGGGACACACAGGAGGACGGCGCAACACTACAGACATCAGACATCTGCTCTACACCATTACTGAAACACACATCGTCCTGCTTTCTACTCCTCAGTGACTCCTGTTGAAAACAAGGAAACAGAGCCTGGACAAGCTGGTCAGTTTGGTCTTTCATGATGGTTTAAGAGCGGTTTCAGGCACTGGGAAACCAGATTAAACCAGTTAAGTCTGGCAAACCACACCACCTGAGTTGAAAAAATGCCATATCAAGGAATAATTAGAGATAATCTCCACCTCCAAAACTGCAGCTCTTGTGGGGTGTTCACGATCTGCAGTGGTCAGTATCTATCAAAAGTGCTCCAAGGAAGGAACAGTGGTGAACCGGCGACAGGGTCATGGGCGGCCAAGGCTCATTGATGCACGTGGGGACGAAGGCTGGCCCGTGAGGTCCGATCAAACAGATGAGCTACTGTAGCTCAGATTGCTCAAGAAGTTAATGCTGGTTCTGATAGAAAGGTGTCAGAATACACAGTGCATCGCAGTTTGTTGTGTATGGGGCTGCATAGCTGCAGACCAGTCAGGGTGCCCATGCTGACCCCTGTCCACCGCCGAAAGCACCAACAGTGGGCATGTGAGCATCAGAACTGGACCACGGAGCAATGGAAGAAGGTGGCCTGGTCTGATGAATCATGTTTTCTTTTACATCACGTGGATGGCCGGGTGCGTGTGCGTCGCTTACCTGGGGAACACATGGCCCCAGGATGCACTATGGGAAGAAGGCAAGCCGGCGGAGGCAGTGTGATGATTTGGTCAATGTTCTGCTGGGAAACCTTGGGTCCTGCCATCCATGTGGATGTTACTTTGACAAGTACCACCTACCTAAGCATTGTTGCAATTCAATTAAAAGTCCAGCTTGTGAATCAAAAGGAGTCAATTCTTACATTCTGAATATTCAATTCATCTTTAAATGCTCATGTTGGCACATATCTTCACAAATGCTGTTTTATGCGATGGCTTTCCAGGCCGAAGCTGGAGTGAGAAAGAGAGCGAGGACTCGATGTATCTGCTGTCAGTGTGACACAACTCATCAAACCGCTCTGGCCTTCAGGGTTTGTGGGTAAAATCTGTCACACACTCACAGTCGCACGGAAAACTGAATTTAAACTATAGCCTGTCGGCTGGAATCACATTTCCAATCCTGTCAAATGAATTGTCATTCTCAGCATTACAGTGAAAAGCTCCGCCTGTGGTAAGAGCTCATAAATCGTGGCCGTTCCTCTGTGTTCGCTGCAGGAAGAAACGCTGCTCTTGCCAATCCGTTGTGTTTTAAATATCTGCCACGATCGATCCGAGAGTTTAGACTGTCACTCGGGCTTATTCTGAAGAAGACGGTCTATGGTGTGGAACGGACCGACTAATGCAACCTTTATTTCAAATGTTATGTTTTGGTGGAAAGCAATCTTGAATTAATTATGAAATGCTTGGTTTGTTATTGCCTCCAAAACACAATCACATCAGTTATGGCTTACTGGGCACTGAGATGTTTGATGTGCTTTCCTCAAGTTTCATTCGATTACGCCACAAGCTTCGTTCACGTCCCTAAAATCTCTTACGGGCCTAAAATATATAAACAGAGAAGGGAAGATTTTACTTTTGGAGATAAAAAATAGATATAGATAGTTCCACAAAAATCACAGCAATGTTATGATATAGTTTTTTTGCTTCAAATATTACATAACCATATAGAAATGTCCATTTGTTTGGGTAGTCCATCAATCCTGTAGGCAAAGTGAGGTAAAAAATAAAATAATAAAATAAAATAAAACCACGCTTAACCAAAATCACAGTAAAATATCATGATATATTTATTTTGCTTATGTTTATTTATAAAACTAAATAAATAAATAAATAAAATAGCCATCGTAGCTCTGTGGTCTGGGTGCCTTAAAAAACAGATATACATAAAATATTAAAATACATAAGCAAAAAAAAGTTTTTAAAAAAGTACATAAAAAGTATCTAGTACTTATATGGTATAAAAAAAAAATAAAATAAAATAAAATAAAATAAAACAATGCATAACTAAAATCACAGTAAAATATCATGATATATTTATTTTGCTTATTTGTTTATTTATAAAACTAAATTAAAATAAATAAATAAATAATAAATAAATAATAAATTAATAATAAATTAATAAATAAAATAACCATCGTAGCTCTGTGGTCTGGGTGCCTTAAAAAAACAGATATACATAAAATATTAAAATACATAAACAAAAAAAAGTTTTAAAAAAAGTATCCAGTACTTATATGGTATAAAAAAATAAATAAATAAAATAAAATAAAATAAAATAAAGCAATGCATAAATAAATCACAGTAAAATATCATGATATATTTATTTTGCAGATATATGATTATATACCATATAAAACCATATAAAACGAAATGAATAAATAAATAAATAAAATAAAATAAAATAGCCATCGTAGCTCTGTGGTCTGGGTGCCTTAAAAGAGCAGATATACATAAAGTATTAAAATACATAAACAAAAAAGTAAAAAAAAAAAAATTAAAAAAAGTACATAAAGTATTTAGTACTTATATGGTATAAAAAAATAAATTAAAAAAATAAAACAATGCATAACTAAAATCACAGCAAAATATCATGATATATTTATTTTGCAGATATATGATTATATACCATATAAAACCATATAAAACTAAATGAATAAATAAATAAATAAAATAAAATAAAATAACCATCGTAGCTCCGTGTGCTGGGTGCCTTAAAAGAGCAGATATACATAAAATATTAAAATACATAAAAAAAATGAAATGGTATAAAAAGTTAAAAAGTATTCAGTGCTTGTACTGAAGTGAAGTACCTGTACCTGTAGTGAAGTTGAGAAGATGTGAAACAACAATTGAAGCACAAGTTACTAAAATGCCTTGGTAAGGAATCACTTGCTAATTTACCTTCATAAAACAGCACATTTCACGCCTTGAACAGTGTGTGGGCATCCGAAGAAAGAAAGAAATCCTTTCTTAGTAGCAGAACGTTTCCAGCAGCCACTGGACGCTCTGTATCACCCGTGGCTCCTCTTACCTGTGGTGTTCCTCAAGGCTCTGTTTTGGGTCCTATCTTGTTTTCTCTGTACATGCTTCCATTGGGTCCATTAGGAAGCATGGAGTGTCTTTTCATTTTTATGCAGATGACACCCAAACCGATTTGCCTTTGAAACATAATGACAAGAAAGGATTAGAAATGCATGTTTGCATGTTTAGCCGATATAAGATCTTAGATGTCTTTAAAACTTCTGTCTAAAGTTAAGTCTGTCCTATCTCTTAAAGTTCTTGAAAGAAACAACTGAGATATTAAAGAGATCTCATTTGTGAACTTTCTTTCATACGAGCACTTAAAATGCGGCATGTGCAGCATCGGCCCTCCTGTGATTGTTGGAGGAACGTACATCCTCACATCCAAAGAGGACGAGAGACGGCTTCTGCTCTTTCTTCTCGTGCTCCTTTTGAACCTGCGCATGTGTCTCTTGAGCCAGGCCTCCTCTGCAGCGCTTGGAGATAAAGCCAGTCTTTGATTCTCGCCTCGCAGGTGAAGGAGTAGCACCTGTTTGATCCGAGGACCGCGGGGTTTGAGATCCGAGCCCTCCCCTTCCAGATGCACTCGTCCCGGATAGGACCTTATCAAAGCCAAAGACGCTGTGTTCTTCAGACGAATGAGAAAGAAAGCCGGCGCTGCTCTGTGTGACGTGCCTTAAAACAGCAGAGTTTAGTTCTTCAGATAACAATATGTTACAGTAATAGTATCATGATATAGTTATTTTGCTGCAAAATTACATAACCACACAGAAATGCCTATTTTTGGATAATGTCTTTTTTTTTGGCAAGTCCAGTTGTCCAGTGAAAATAAAATAAAATAAAATTAATTCAAATAAAATAAAATTAAAATAGCCATCATAGCTCTGTGTGCTGGTGCCTTAAAAGAACAGATATACATAAAATATTAAAATACATAAACAACATGTCTATTTTTTGGACAGTCCAGTAGTCCAGTGCTGTGAATAAATAAAATTAAATAAAATTAAATAAAATAATAAATTAAATAAATATCAGGGCAGCTCTGTGATGGTGCCTTAAAAGAGCAGATTTTAAATTAATAATTTTTTATGAAACAAAACAAAACAAAACAAAACAATAAAATAAATTTAAAAAAAATAGAATAAAACAAAACAATCAAAACAAAATAATAAAATAAAACTAAATAAAATAGAACAGAATATAATAGAATAAAATAAAATAAATAAAACAAAAATAGAATAAAACAAAACAATCAAAACAAAATAATAAAATAAAACAAAATAATAAAGTAAAATAAAGTAAATAAAAAATAAAAAGAATAAAATGTAATTAAATAATACTATTAAATAAAATAACATCATAAAATAAAAATATAATTAAATAAAATAATAAAATAAAATAAAATACAATATAATTAAATAAAATAGATGAAAAAAAAATAGAACAGAATATAATGGAATAAAAAATAAAAATAAAATAAGCTAATTGTTTTCCATCAATTAAAGAAAAATATTCTCTTCACAGGAATCAGTCTATGTCTATGAATGGCTTTTCTACAGTCTCCGCATTCAATTGGGATGCAAGAGAGTATTTTAGCATAAAAAACACATGCCCTTTAAATCCAGGTTTTATAAATGAGTTAGCGGTGTTGTGAACCACAGCATGGTCTGTCCTTCCCAGACGCTCGCTGACAACCTGATGCGGTCCGCGCATTAAACCGGCGCGTGCATAACCGCGCGCGGCCTGACAGTGACGGATCAAGCAGCATACTCAAACAGACTCGTGACGCTGACAGACGGTGGAGGAGGGCCGAGCGGTCCCGGCGGTGACCCGTCCGTCTGCCGCTGGAATGCAGATGCTCGCGGAAACTCGGCGTGACAGAGAGGC